>BQNB010040565.1:29511-43220 GCA_026074375.1 Tanacetum coccineum
AACTAATTAAAACTAAGAAAATAGAAAAAGACAAAAAATAAAAGTTATAAAAATTCTGAAAAAATAAAATTAAATAAAGAAAAAGTTAACAATTCTAAAAATATAAAAATGCCCAAATTTTACTGATTTTATTAAAAGTAATTAAACTAATTAAATTTTAAACCTAATTTAATTATTTAAATTAAATAAAACTAACTGTGGTTAACCTAAGGGACTAACAGTGAAAAGGGACAAGGACTAACGGGGAAACAACAAACTGACAAGGGGGACTAACAATTATAACTATAAAAGATAAAATTACACAATCGGTCCCTGAGGTGGACCCCGATTACAAATTAAGTCCAAAGTGCTTATTATCAAAAAGCCAAAGAAGCAAAGTTGTAAAGGGGCTTAAGGGGAGTAACTTTTGTAAAAGCACTAAGTGCTGAATCTCAAAGAATAAGCCAGAAATGTAAGGTTTTGCTGCTGCAGTGGCTTATTAAGCTTATGAGCTTATTTTTCTTTCTTTTTGGGATTTTAAGGCACAATAAGCTATAAAACTAAGGGAAATAGGCTGCTAGGGAAAAGGGAATCCTAAATAAGCTATGTTTTCTAGAATAAGCCCTAAAATAAGCTGGTCTATTATTAAGCTAATAATGACAGTTTATAAAAAAAACAGAAAAAAGGGAACTTTAAGCCTAAAATAAGCTATGCTAAAGGGTGAGATAAGCTATAATATTTCAGGGACTTAAAGAACTAGTAATAAGCTACAATAAAAAGCTGAAAGAAACTAGGGGCTTAATACAAAATAAGCTAGATAAAAGGGCTGAAAATGGTGCTCAGCACCAGGGGAGATGCAACAGTGGCTTAAGGGGCTTTTTGGGCTTATGAAATAAGCTCTTATGAGCTTTTTAGCCAAAACAAACCTTAAACAGATTAACAAGGGATGCAATTGAGCTTATTTTCAAAGTTTAAGCCATTAAGGTTAAGAAAAAGCTGCTGATTTTGTGGCTTGAAAATGGGGGTTTTCAAAGATCATGCAAAGCTAAACTTTTGACTTATATTGTCAAAGTAAAGGGACAGAACAAGGGAACTTTTGAGAAGGCTATGTATGACTAAAATAAGCACAAAAATAGTGTGCTTAAGCTGCATAAGCAGCTTGAGCACTTAAGCTCAATTTAGCTTATTCAAAATTTGACAGAATATAGAAAACACTTAAAAATTTATTTTCAAACTAAAAGTGGTGATTTAAATGGCTTAATAAACCCTGCACACTCAGCCAAAGTTGGCTGAGTGGTTACAACCCATGATAAACCCCATATGACCCATTTTAAGACTAAACCAAACACTCCCTTAATATATATAAAAAAACTTGTTAACTGTTTTTTAGATGCAATGTAGAGCTGAGAAATGTAGTATTAAGTGCCTTTGACAACTTAAGCAACCCTTCACATAAATTAGACAGAATTAAAGAACAATGAGGTGAGTTTAAAATTTCGACAATGGCAATTTCATAAACACTCTTTTCTTTTATAAAAAAAAACGAAAGTATTACAACAAAAACTTACAATAGACTGAGTACAACAATTATAAAGCAAGCTTAATTAAATTTTAAACTAAGAAAAGTAAAAACAGTCATCTCTTTACTCGGCTTGTTCTCTTTTCTTTTATAGAGGTCCAAAGGACTTGGGATGTGTTTCTGTGAGCATACAAAGTCTCTCCAAGCAATCCTAGCCTTTCATTGGCCTTGTACATCATCTCACCATTAAAGGGGATCGTCGGGTTGAGTGATTTCCAAGTGGGAAGGGTTATAGGGGCAGGGTAAGGTGGGAAATGGTGAAGGGTAGGCTGGTGGGTGTACTAGGGAGGTGGTATTGGCTCTAAACCATGGGGGAGGGCGGTTTGGGTTTTGGCGGTAAAGTGGGGAGGGTACGGGGTAAGTGCAGGTTTTAAACGTAATGTTTGGGGAAGAGGCAAGAATAGCCCCTCATCTTTCATTCTCTTTTCATTCCATATTTGGCCCCTTTTTCAGTTATAATGAAGTTTGGAAAGTGACACAAATGGCCCCTCTGGTTTTATAACAAAAGAAAACAAAGAAGGTTTTGGCAATTTGCAAAAATGGTCCCTGCGTTTTATAACTAAAAGAATAAAGGGATTTTTGGAAAATTGCAATTTCAGCCCTTGTGTTTTATTTTTTTCATTTTTCTTTATAAAACAACTTTAAAAATTAACATTTTTGGTCCTTATGTTTTATAAAAAAGGTTATTGGGCTTGGGTTTGTGTATTGGGCCCAATTGGGTTTGTGGGCTTGTATTGGGCCCAATTGAGTGTGTCTGGGCCCAATAAGGTTTAGGCTTATGTTATTGGGCTTTTTAAGGCCCAATAAGGTTATGAAGTGGGTTTTGTGTGTACAATGGCTGAGATTGGCTGTAACTGGGCTAGGATTGGGCCTTCAAAGTCTTCACAGTCTTTGTCAATTGCACACAAATGGGCTGTTGAAATTGATTGAGGGCCCATTTGGTCTTCACAGTCTTCATAGTTATACTATTGGGCTTTCCCGGCCCATCAGATGGGTTAAGATTGCATCCAATAGTATTCTTCAGTTCCGGCTCCGGTTTGACTGCTGATTCTTCTGTATTGACTCTGACTTTGGCATTTTTGGACTTTGGCCTTGATTTTGCACAGTCTTTTCCATTCCATGCTCAGTTTTGTCATTTTGGCTTGGTTTTCTGTCTTTTTGTTGATATCCACTTCCTGCACAATACAAATGCAAAACAAACATATATTTGGCAGTTTTTGTCTGTTTTTGGTCATTTAAGCTCGTTTTTAGAGGTAAAAGATATGTGTAATTAAGCACTTATCAGCAAGACTAGGGGGTTGTTATCGTTTACTTAGGGAATAGGTTGGGAAGGCTTGATCACGGTCTAACAGAATTCTAGAGGTTGAAAGAAGATTATTTTTGTATTTTATGTTTTATGGAAAGCAAGTAAATCATATATTTAAGAGGAGGTTTGGTTTTAGCTATTAAACTAAATGACGACTACGGTAATGGTGATAACAATAAGATAAAAGACTGTGTTTATTTAATCATGTATTACTCCCTAGATTGCTTCTCCTAGTGTTGTTGCTTTGTCACCCTTGTGATGATCTGTGTAACTATTTCCTAAGTCATGAACGAATTACACGAACCCGCCGTCTACTTAGTATTCCGCTAGAGCAACGCACAAGTAAGGTAGTATGAAGACTATTACAAGGCCCCTAGGAGTACACTAAGTGCATGTGAAATATATTAAGAGTGGATCAACCATATTAAGGGGCAAGGTAGTATGAAGACTGTTACCCGATGGTATCCTTTCTACATAATCACGTTTTCCTAGACATATCAACAGCGATGCAGACAAAAGCTGGTTTTCTAAGACCTAACATGCACATCCATCACAAGAAGCAACACCACTAAGATCTACATTCTAGGTTTCATACAATCATAAATAAACACAATAGGAGGCTTAGCCTAGCATGTTAATAAAGCAAGAACATAGATGAATCAAACAACACATAGACATATTGAATGATTAAATAAACCTTACTTGATTAAAACATGAGTTGGAGGAAGTACAATAGGGTTTTTAGGCCCTAAAATCGTCCCTAACAGCTGCTAAATAAACTAGGGTTCGTACCCTCTTTTTATTCTAAAGTTACACCCTCAAAACCCTAATTTTGGGTTTGTATATATAGGAAAATCGCTCGCGTTTTAATCGTGATGCCGTCATGAAAGATAATATTCTAGATAATGGGCTGGATCGTGTACTCTGACGCCGTTGTGAGATCCAGTGACGCCGTCTTGGTCTTCGTTGTGATGACGTCACGTTATATTGGTGATGTCGTCTCCAGCTACTGTAGAGAAATTCTTTAGCAATGTTGGTGTAGGTCCGTAGTCTTGTCCGTTTCTTCTCCAAATGAGCCTAAGTCATAATTCTTCCAAATGTCTTCCAAATGCAAAATACCTAAAAAGGAACGATTAAGTACCTATTTTGGGCATAAAAACACAATTTAGGGGGTTAAACGACCCCAAAAAAGTGTATAAAATGACACCTCATCAATAGGCATGGAGTATCTCCCACGAAGTTCTTGTTTTTATTCGAGTCACTAGCTTGACTCCACCCTTATTTACCATCTAACAGGGTGTTCATCCCCTCACTTAAAATCAAGTGCGAGAGAGAGTAGCAGTGAACATCATAAGGGCATAAATTTGTTATTATGTAAGGAAATGATGAATTAAAACTATACCGCTGATGAGATTTCATTTCCCTTCTTGTCTTAACAATTTTATTTGATGATTTTGGTAATTGGCTTACTTTGTTTAGTAATTTTTGAATGAAGGTCTCACATTCAACATGAGTCTTTATTGAAAGTTCTTTTATATCTTCCATAAAGTTACCATTTTCATCAACCCTGGCCATATCAAGTTCGTTTAAGTGCTTGTCCAAAATAAGATTAGTAGACGGTGCTACATAATCATCATCGGGCGGTGTGCTGTAAACTATTTGAGTTGCATCACGCCATTTTGTAGAGGAATATCATATTCCAGTTCCTCTTCCCTTACAACTTTTACCTCATCAGGAATTAGTTCTCATGGCATATACGGTTGCACTACAGGTTCATGGTTAGGTAAAGTATGTATGGTAGGTGTAAGAATTTGCCTAAGCCTTTCTACTTCCTTTATCATAATGTCCCAACCATCATCCTTGTCCCCTTCATCCTCCTAAGCTCTTTTTTATGAATTTTCTCAGGAATTCCAATCGTACAAACAGTTTTGCGAGTTTTGTAAGGGTTATCATTTTGTTTCTTTAGATGTCCTGGAAATGGCGTAGGTGGTATATAAGGTTGAACAACAGGCAAGTCATAAGGAACTGGCTCCTTCATGTCTTTCTTACCCATTTTCATTTCTGCCTTGACTCTTTCCCCTGCATTAGTGAGGACCATTCGGGTTAATTGATCAGCTTTAACCTGCAGGTTCTTTATGGTAGTGTCAAGTGCCCTTAAGTTTAAGTCCATGTTTTCAATAAATTTCCTAATCCATTCATCATTCGTGGCTTGCTTTTTAATTAATTCATCATAGTATTTGATTATGGTTTCTTCCAAGGATCCTATATATTTGCTCGGCTCAACTGCCTTATCCTATTTTTTAAGAGGACACTCTTTGGTTAGATGCGCCCCTTTCTCAAATCTTGCAACCTACTTGAATAGCATGAATATTCTCTTTGAGTTTCTTCGTATCGACGTTATCTGAGCTATCATTGATGTTTTCCCTAGTGGTTTCTCCATCATACCAATTATGTGAATGGTCTGCCATGACTTGTATTAATTTAAGGGCTTGAGCTGGTGTCATCAGAGGAATGAACCCTTTAGCGTCGAGCCTTATGCGGGTAGGGATGTCTAATCCTGTGTAGAAAATCTAAACCTTCTGACAATTGTTCAGATTTATGTTGTGGACATCTAAATAGTAGATCATTGTACCTTTCCCAAGCATGATACAATGTCTCATCCATCTCTTGTTTGAAATTGAGGATTTTTTCTAATTTCATGGCAGTTTTAAAAGGTAGACAATATTGCCTGATGAATGCTCTCTCAAGAAGATCCTATGTAGTGATTGACCCTGCTGAAAGCCTGTTTTTCCATCTTAAGGTTGGCCCCATGAGTGTAATAGGAAACACTCTAAGCATAACGGCATCGTGAGTGACGCCAGGGAAGTGGAAAAGATCTGCAATTTCTAACACCCTTCATTATTGTTCGTGGGCATCATTTCCTCTTCAATCCTTTGAAAAAGTTGGCGTCTTATTTATTCCCTTATATTGTTGCCATTTATCTCGGAATTGACACCGTCGCCGCTCTTGGGTTTTTACTATGACTGTTGGTCTATTGTTATATTGAATTAAAGACAAAGTTATTGCTTAAGTTAGTGAGTGTGTTGACTATCAACTTCTTCTACCATATCTGAAAATAAAACAAGAAAACAGTTAGAATATACTCAAAATGGGAGAAACTCTAAAATTAACAAGAATGAAAATGTTGAATAAAAACAAAAATAATATTACGAATTTTAAAATTACAAACTAAATTTAGCTAGCCCGGCAGCACTGGTGCCCATTATACTTTAATGCGGGTAAAAATGTTTTTATGTTTTAAATAATAATTTGCCAAGTTTTTATCTTATAAAACTCGTCTACCGATGTCTACACGCATTAACAGGCAGAGAACCCGGTCGTATGTAGTGCAGGACTTGGTAAATTGAGGGTTCGTCCCAGAGCTAAGTGTAATAGTTCTAATTTGAAATCTGTCACGGTTTTTAAAAATGGTTTTAAGTTGATTTAAAATCTTAACAGAAAGTAAATACTAGAAGTAAATTGATTTTTAAAGTCGTATGGAAATGAAAGTGCGTGCTTGCTAACTAGTTATTTCATTACTAACGCTATGATGTGTATATTTCCTGTGCAATGTCTAAGTATTGTTTTATTAGTGGTGAGATTATCATACTTACCTGAATGATTTGAGGTCAGTACTATCTTAATCTGCGATCCCATTCTAGATCATTGAGGGCAGGCATCAAGTTCGCAGTGATTAATCCCTATACTATCCCAAAGACCTGTCTCATATTCTATATAATTATTAACCCCTCTGAATGAGTTCTTGTGCTTTATTAAGTGTTTATAGGTAAAGGTGAGTAATTCTGGGTAATATTTCCTACCATAGGATAGATGGACTACCTACACTAGTACTGTTAACACATGTTTCAACTAGTCCGCCTTATTAACAGATCTACATGAGTATCTAATAAACGATTAAAGACTGTTGTTTCAACACTTTCATTCACTTCACATACATCTTTTGATTTGAATTATTCTGTATAAGTTATAACTTAATTTTGGATCCGCGTGGTTTGTCGGGTCTTTCACTTTTGCGTCAATTTCTCTTTCTAGAAGATAACATGTAGTGATTGACCCTGCTGGAAGCCTGTTCTTCCAATTTCTAGCTGCCCCCGTGAGTGTAATAGGAAACACTCTAAGCATAACGGCATCGTGAGTGACGCCAGGGAAGTGGAAAAGATCTGCAATTTCTAACACCCTTCGCAAATGTTTATAGGAATATTCCTCATCGGTCCCTTTGAAAAGTTTGAATCTTTATTCCCTCATAAAGTTGCCATTGATCTCGAATTTGACGTCGTCGCTGATCTCAGGTTTTACTATGCCTGGTCTAATGTTATCTTGAATTAAAGCCAAGTATTGGTCCATAGTAAGCGTGTTGATATCAACATCTTCTCACATATCTGAAAATTAACAAGAAAACCGGTAGAATATACTCAAAATGGAAAACTAAATTAACAAGAAAGAAAAATGTTGAAATAAAAACAAAATATATACAAAATTTCAAATTACAACTAATTTTAGCTCCTCGGCAGCGGTGCCAAAAACTTAATGCGTAAATTGTTTTATATAATTATTTGCCAAGTTTTAAATTTATAAAACTCGTCTACCGATGTCTACACGCACTAACGGGCATAGAACACGGTCGTATGTAGTGCAGGACTTGGTAAATCCGAGGTCGTCCCAATAGCTAAGTGTAATAGTTCTAATTTGAAATCTGTCATGGTTTTTAAAAATGGTTTTAAGTTGATTTGAAATCTTAACAAAAAAGTAAATACTAGAAGTAAATTGATTTGAAAGCAGTAGGGAGAAAGGTGTGCGGACCTAGTTATTTCATTACTAACGCTAAGTTGTGTATTTCCTGTGCAATGTCTAAGTATTGTTTTATTAGTTGTTCTAATATCAACAGACCCGAATTGGCATTTGAGGTATGTCCTATACTTACTCTGCGATCCTAATTCCCCTAAGATCACTAGGGCAAGGCATCCAAGTTTGCAGAGATTAATCCCCAACTATCCCAAAGACCTGTATATAATCTAGATAGATTATTAACCCCCTCTGAAAGAGTTCTTGCGCTTTTTAAGTGTTTAATGTGATAGAGGCGATAATCTGGTAAATTCCTACCCTAGGGATAGATGCCAACATACCTTAGTACCATGTTAACCCCATGTTCAACTAGTCCGCCTAATAACAGAAATAACATGAGAATCTGAAAACGATCACAAACAGTTGTATCACCAATTTCATTCACTTCCACAAACATCTTTTGATTTGAAATATTTGAAAATCATGTTAATCATTTGCTTTGTTTAAGCCATTTTTAAACGTTTAAGTCCATTTAGGTTTTATATGAAATCCAATAAGAAACCCATTTAGTTATACGAAACCCAATAAGAAACTCATTTGGTTATCTAAAACCCATTAATTGACCCAAAAAACATTTTATAAAACCCATACGAAACCCATTCAGGCAAATACGAAACCGAAAGGTTAGCTTATATCCAAAGCCACTTTCGTACATATGAAACCCTTTTAATCATGTATTTTACAGGTTTTGTTACAAGATTAAATATTTAACATCATACGAAACCTATTTTGTTACTATGAAAGCTCATATTCATACATACGAAACCGTTGTCGGTTACAAAACCCCTTAAAGGATTAATTAAACGTATTGATTAACACGTATTAAACACGAAAATCACAACAATCATTCCTAATGCATGTTTCACCTAAGTCAATTGGTCAATCCAATGAATCGATTATTTTATGAAACCCTAACTCTAAATACGAAACCTTTTAGATCCACAATTAACCACAATAGTAATGTGGTATATGCTTAATTACACATACCATTTTCTATCAAAAAACGGACTTAAATGACTAAAAACCTACCAAAAATACATTGTATTTGTATGTTTTGCATTTGTAGTGTGCAGAAAACGGATATTCAAGTAAAGGACAAAAACAAAGCCAAAAACGACCAAACAAAGCACGGGATGGAAAAGACAAAGTCAAATCAAGGCCAAAGTCAGTCAAAGTCAAAAAGTCAACAGGAAAGTCAACCCCGTCAAAGTCAAAAGATAGCCAAGTGGAGGAAATACAACTTGAGGGACTAAAATTGCCAAACTTCAAGTTGTATCACAAGGGCTGAAATTGCATACCGGGTGAAGTATAACTTTAGGGGCCAGTTCTGCCAAACCCTTAAAGTTGTATCATAAAAGGGCGAATTTCACAATGAAGTTATAAGAGATGAGAGGCCAAAGCTGCCAACTTCCTTCCCAAAATCCATCTTTCATCGACCAACAAAAAACCCAGGTTACAACTAAGGGATGTCTTCCCATACACTTCTCCTGCAAAACAATTAACACCCTAGAAAAATCATTTCAACCACTCTACTATTCCCCCCCTTGGCTTATAATTGGCCATGTTGGCAAATCCTTCACAATTTCCAAGAAATTTCGTTGGATTGTGTTTGTCTCCAAAGAAGCATCAAAAGAAATGAAGGCTGGGATTTGTTTTAGAATCATCACGACAACAGCACACTTGGTTTTTTCTTACAAGAAACACAGAAGATGAGAGAAGGAAGGACCAAGAGGCCACAAGCCTTAATTATTTTAGATATAAAATTAGGCATTGTACCCCATAGTCAAGGATCGTTTTTTTTATATATAGCTCTTAGTTACATTTCAGCTTATTTTTATGCAATTTAATTTTCCAAGTCTTGTAACTTAAATTTTCGTCTTAATGCAAATTTGGAGTTTTTAAGTAAATTCTTGAATCTTTGTATTTCCTTTGTTAAAAGCATTACTTAATCTATTTTAAGTCTTATAAAATCATATGAGTCATTTGATTTCACTTAAATACTAAAAAGTTAAGTAAAGTCACAGAAAATTCTTCACTCAAATACACCACAGCTTACTTTATGGATGATAAGCCAGTTCTGGATGGGCTTATGGACACTACTAGCTTGTTTTATACAAGCTAAAGCTTGTAGATTCTTTGTTTAACCCTGTTTTGAGCAAGGGTGTTGTAAGTCTCTCTTTTTCTTACTTTTCTTATTTACTGCAGAATTGCTTATAGTGCTTAGTTGTTACCTATATTTGCTTATTTATGCTTTATCATGATGTCTAGTGCTTATCCTGCTTAGTTGTTAGTTTGAAAATAGTTTGTGTTACTTTCCAAGTTAGTACTGGTAGTATGCTTAGTTAAAACTGTTAGATTGATTCAGCTTATTTAAGTGCGTTATTTTATTGAAGCCTGCTTATTAAATGCCTTATTTTGTTATTTGGATCATCTTTTTTTAATAATTTAGATCAATTCAGCTTAATATAAAAAAGAAAAAATAATTTTTGATTAACTTTCAGGGGTATTTTCAACTAGCAGTACTATCCATAGTTAGTACTGCTGTTCTCTTTTTGGAACTTTTAAGCGAGCAGTTTCTAACTCCAAGTTGTACTGTTAGTTTAAATCTGTTAGTAACTGGTAGTTCCATTTTTAGCTTATCAGCTTATTATTTCTGCTTATTTAAGATTTCCTTAGCTTTTTAGAGTAGATTAAACCATTTTCCTTTACTGTCTTTAGAAGTAAGCTTATTTAAGCTTATTCGCCTTTTCAACGCAATTTTAGTAGTTGATCAGATTCTAGCTTTTAGCTTATTTGCCATTTTAGTTTAATTCTAGCTTGCTTATTCTTATGCCTGAGTGCTTCCTTGGGTTAGTTAATTTTTCTATTTAGTGTTTTGCCTTTATTTCTTGATTCCTTGTGTTTTTGGGTAAAGCTAGCGAGAAATTACTATCCTTATGCTAAGCAGTCACTTAACTTAAGCTTAGCAGTACTAACCTCCAAGCGTTAGTACTGATAGTTAATACTGTTAGTACTGTTGTCAGTACTGCTGAGTTTTTCTTGCTTAATTTAGCTTAATTGCGTTTTGAATTTGCTTATTTAGAGTTAGCTTAGCTTATTTGATTTGTCTTAAGCTTATTTGAGCTTATTTGTGTCTTAGTATAAAAGTTTTAAGTGATTTTACATTCCTGTTTTTGGCCTACTCTTTTTTAGCTTATTTTCTTTGCTCCTCTTCTTATGCGTTTGCTTATTAGTGTTAGTACCCAATCATTCCTTGTCATATTCAAACATCGATTATCAATTCGTCTTTCGATTTTCAATTCTAGCCTCGTTGGGACATAACGACCCGGAGACACCCTATACTGCTTTTGGATTTGTTGATCTCGCGGATTTTAACCCTTGTTATATATTTATATTTATCTATATTTATTGGTATATAATAAGGGGTGAGAAGAAGCGAAGTCAAATTTTTTGGTATGTGCTTAATTACACATACCATTTTCCATTAAAAACGGACTTAAAAGACTAAAAACGTACCAAAGATACATTATATTTGTATGTTTTGCATTTGAATTGTGCTACGGAAGGATACTCAATAAGAAACACAAAAACGACCAAATAAGCACGGGAAAGAAAAGTCAAAAAGTCATCTAAAGCCATAAGATCAAATCAAAGTCAAAAGTTCAGCCAACGTGAAGAAAAATAAAACTTGAGGGACTAAAACTTGCCAATCTCAAGTTGTGTTTACAAAAAAGACAAGGGCTGAAATCGAAAATTGCGGTGTGAAGTATAAACTTTAGGGGCCATTTTCTGCAAACACCTAAAAAGTTTATCATAAAGGGCAAAGTTTTACAATGAGGTTATAAGAGTTGAGGGGGCCAAAGCTGCCAACTTCCCAAATCCATCTTTTCGACCTAACAAAAACCAGGTACACTTAGGGTGTCTTCCTCTATACCTTCTCCCTGCTAAACAACTTAACACCCTAGTAAATTCATTTCAACCACTCTACTATTTCCCCACTTGGTTTAATTGCCATGTTGGCAATCCTTCACATTTTCCAAGAAATTTCGATGTGTGATTGTCTCCAATGAGCACAAAGAAATTGAAGGCTGGGATTTGTTTTAGAATCACCTCACACAACAAGCACACTTGGTTTTTGTCTCTACAAAGAAACACAGAAGAAGGAAGACCAAGAAGCCAAAGCCTTAATTCATTTTAGTATAAATAGGGCCTTTGTACCCCATAGTCAATGATCGTTTTTTTATATATAGCTCTTTGTTACATTTTAGACAGCTTTTACTTTCAGCTTTGTAACACTTTCAAGTTTTAATGCAAATTTGAGGTTTTAAGTCAATTTACAATTCCAAGTGTTAAGTTTCTTAATTGTGTTGTTTTGTGTTTAAAAGGTTCTCTATACAGCTTGTTTATAAGCTACTTTAATTAAGTAAACCTGAAAAGTTAAGTAGTTAAGTAAAGTCACAGAAAATTCTTCACTCAAAATTACCACAGCTTATTTATGGATGATAAGCCAGTTCTGGATGGGCTTATGGACTCTCACTAGCTTGTTTTATGCAAGCTAGAGCTTGTAGATTATTGGTTTAGCCCTGTTTTGAGCAAGGGTGTTGTAAGTCTCTTTTTTTTATTCCTCTTAGTTACTACATAACTGCTTATAGTGATTATTTACATTTGCTTATTTATGCTTTATCATGATGTTCAGTGCTTATCTTGCTTAGTTGTCAGTCTAGAAACAGTTTGTGTAATCATTTTAGTTAACACTGTTAGAATAATTCAGCTTATTTAAGTGCTTATTCTTGATTATAAGTGTCTTATTTTGTTCTTTGATAATATGTTTTTAATAAATTAGAATCAAATCAGCTTAATATAAAAAAATGATTTTTGAAAACTTTAAGGGATATTTTCAACTAGCAGTACTAACCCAGAGTTAGTACTGCTAGTTCTCTTTTTGGATTTTTCACTAGCAGTACTAACTTAAAGCTAACAGTACTAACTCTAAGTTAGTACTGGTAGTTAAAACTGTTAGTACTGGTGGTTCATTTTAGCTTATCAGCTTATTGTTTCTGCTTATTTAAGATTTGCTTAGCTTTTTAGAGTAAATTAAGTCATTTTGGCCTACTGTCTTTAGGAGTAAGCTTATTTAAGCTTATTTTCTTTTTCAAAGTATTTTCAAAAGTGTATCAGTTTGTAGCTTTTTAGCTTATTTGCCATTCTAGTTATTCCATTTGCTTATTCTTATGCCTGAGTGCTTATTAGGGATAGTTAAATATCTGTTTTAGCTTATTTGCTTATTTCTTGTTTCATTGAACTAACAGTATTAACTTAAAGCTAGCAGTACTAACTCCAAGTTAGTACTGATAGTTAATACTGTTAGTTAATACTATTAGTTAATACTGTTAGTTAGTACTGATAGTTAATACTGTTAGTTAGTACTGATAGTTAATACTGTTAGTTAATACTGTTAGTTAGTACTGATAGTTAATACTGTTAGTTAATACTGGTAGTACTGTTGAGTTTCCTTGCTTAATTTAGCTTAATTGCTTTTTGAATTTGCTTATTTAGAGTTATCTAGCTTATTTGATTTGTCTTAAGATTATTTGAGCTTATTTGTGTCTTAGTATAAAGGTTTTAAGTGTTTTTACCATTTCTAGCTTCTATTCTTGTTCCAGCTTATTTTCTTTGCTTATTTTTATGTGCATTTGCTTATTTAGGTTTAGTGCCCATTCACATCTTTGTCATATTCAAACATCAATGATCAATCGTCTTTCTATTTTCCATCTCTAGCCTCGTTGGGACATAACGACCCGGAGACTCTCTACACTGCTTCCGGTTTCATTGATCTCGCGGATTCTGATCTTGTTGTGTACTCATATATATTTGTGTTTATTGGTATATTATAAGGGGTAAGAACCAGCGAGTCAAGTCCATTAATGAAGGACCATTTCACAT
>BQNB010040566.1:0-47315 GCA_026074375.1 Tanacetum coccineum
GATTGATCACATAGAATTGGGGCTTAAAGTAGTCATTGTATCAAGATGATGATGAAACATTGTTAGGAAATAATAAAGAATGTTCTTAATGTTTATTCCACTGTGTATTCTATTGTTCTTTGTTATTGTTCATCCTAGATTAAAGTTCTAAACAAACTAAGCTTTAAACGATCGTATGGTTTCCATAATAGTAGATGAGGCTGCATCCACAGGTGTGGATGACAGACATAGAGGGTCTGCCACTATTGTCTCTGGCTTAGAAACAGGATAGGTAAGTGGTAACATACATAAGACCCCTACCATACCCCTTGATTCACCTCTCCCAAGAGTTCACATACTTGGAAGTGATGAGGGCAGAATGCAACCAAATGAATTAATGGAATTGGTTACAAAATTGTCAGACAGAGTTGCAGTTTTGGAGAATGACTTGAAGCAGACAAAGAAAACCTATGGTGCTGCTTTTACTAAACTTATCAAAAAGGTCAAGACTTTGGAGAAAACTATCAAGTCAAGCAAAGCTAGAAGAAGAGCTCAATATGTTGTATCTGATGATGAGGAAGAGGATTCTTTTAATCAGGGGAGGAAAATTGCTAAAATTGATGAAGACCCTGATATTTCCTTGGTACAACAGATGATTCATCATGATGCACTAACAAAGGGGAGGCAAGAGTATGATTTGGAATGTAATTTTGAGTTTACTGCTCCTGGAGAGGTTTATACTACTAAGCCAGATATTAGTACTGCTAATGTACCAGTTAGTACTGCTGGTGCAGAAGTTAGTACTGCTGCTGAAAGATTAGTATACATCAGAAGGAGTGCAGCAAAGAGAAAAGACAAGGGTAAAGCTATAGTGGAGGAATCTGAACCTACACAGACTAAGACTAAAATACAGCAAGAACAAGAAAGGCTTGGGTTTGAAGAAGCTCAAAGATTAGAAGAACAATTTGATAAAGAAGAGAGGCAAAGGATTGCCAGTATTCATGAAGAAGCAAGTACTTTCAAACCTGAAGAATAGGATAACATACTGTAACACCCTCAAATCTGAGTATGCAGCGGAATATTGAATATCCGAGAGCGTTACATTATGGGTCAATAGCACAAGATATAAGAACGACCACTAAGTGTGACGTTTAAAAGATACATTGGATAAACAAGTTTATTCGTTTATTACATAAGCACAAGGCTTTAAATCGTTCTACGATAAAGTTAAAGACTTCGACATTTAGTAATTGTTCACATAACAATATTTTGACTCGAATCTCTAGCTTTGACATCCCAAAAGACCTCCAATGTATCACGGCATCTCATGCCCTACTGACCTGAAAAACATGCTTTAAAACGTCAACATAAAGTTGGTGAATTCATAGGTTTAATGTAACCAAAAGTAGGACCGCAAGATTTCCAAGTGTATGATTAAGCAACAGATGCAAACATCATCAAAAAGTAATTATTGTTTGCTAAGCTCATGACACCGAAGCTCGACCATTCTGTGTGCAATTAATTGCCAGAATAATGCCCTTTACGATGTTCTAACCCGAAACATCCCAACCCGACATGGTATACGTTTATTGTTCGGTACACCGGCACAGTGAGCGCTACTTACCCAAATGGGGATGTCAATCCCAAATAGATCTATTTATAACATTCGCGCTCGCATAATGTAATTCCCAACTACGACTATGCAATTGACAGTTCATGATAATGGGCTCAGTGGGTTATTGCTACTTAGGCAAACACATAACCATTGTATAAAATGTACACTTGCGTCTAATTTGTAAAACAAGCATGTTATCACCCCAAAGATATAAATCATTTATATAATTGTAAAAATGTGGGGCCATAAACTCACCTTAGCAGGTAGTTCCCAGTTTGATATAAATATCCAAGCATGTATCGAAACCACACCGTCAGACACCTAAGTAAATACGGTCACGTCTTAGTTTACTTGCTTAAACTAACGACTCTATATATAAATTAAATTTCATTTTAAGTTTATATATACTGTTATCACTTGTTTTTATATATAGTGTTATCACTTGTTTTTATATATACTGTTATCACTTGTTTTTATATATACTGTTATAACTTAAGTTTTATATATACTGTTATCACTTAAGTATATATACTGTTATCACTTGTGTGGTGGTGCCCAAGATTAATGTATTTATCATTTCGTCGTCTCTCGCAAAACGTGAAATCGTTATTTAATAAATATACTTTATTTATTAAAATCGTTATTAATTTAACCCGTTTATAATCCGAATATACTTATATTCGATTGTCTCGTTAAACGCTTAATTAATTCACTTTCGTTAATAAAATACCTCCAAGTATTTTATTTTTACACTATTAGTCCCTCCGGTTTAATAACTTATAAGTATTTACAATTTAAACCTTGTAGTTTCGTTTTTGACAAAACTATACCTTAACTTTTTAGAAAGTTACAATTTAAGCCCTTTTAATTCCAAAACAGCCCCTACTGTTTCAGAATGTTCATAATTAGTCCTTGAGGTTATAAAAGTAATATTTACACTTTAAACCCTATAGTTTCGAAAATGACATAACTAGTCCCTCAAGTTTACAAAAAGTAATTTAAGTCTTTTATATTTTCTAACAGCCCCTCACTGTTTCAGAATCTTCATAAATGGTCCCTCAAGTTTATTTGTTTCGAAAATGGCAATATAAGCCCTTTAAGTTTCGAAAATTACACATTTGGTCCCTAGACTTTCAAAAGTGCATTTTAACTCTAATTGAGTTTCAAGAAGTGACAAAATGACTTTTTAAGTTTAATTAAGCTAGAAAAATAGTTTGGCTTATTAAATAAGCCTTTCGAGCTTATTTTAGGCTTAACGGGCCTTATTGGGCCCGTTAAGGTCCAATTTAGTTTCTAAGGGTCCAAATTAGTTTTAACAAGTTCTAATATGTTAAATAAGCTCATCTGAGTCCAATAAGCTGTTAATAAGCTCAGCGAGCTTATTTTGGCTTATTTTGAGCTTATTGGGCCCGAAAGCCCAATAGCTCTACTTGAAATTTACCCTTAAGGGTTTATGGGCTTTTCTAGCTCATTTCCAATCTATATTAAGCCCACATAATCTGTTTCTATTTCAGCTTATTTTTGATAAGCTAATAAGCACTTGAAATGGGCCGGTTGGGCCCATTAAGGCCCGATAGGGTTTTTAGCTTATTTGGTTGGGTCCATTAGTATTATTAAGGTTCCTTAAGTACATTTAAGCCTCATAAGCTCTTTAATAAGCTGTCCGAGCTTATTGGTCCTTACTTTGGCTTGTTAATAGGCTTTTTGGCCCATTAAGGGTCACGTTTGGTTCTTAAAGAAATGAAAGCCCTAGGTCGAGTTTAACAATTATTTATAACTTACAAATAAGCTCACATGGCTTATAAATAAGCCATGGCTTATTTTACAAAGCCACGTGGGCCTGTTGGGCCACGAAAGTGGGCTGTCAAGCCCAAGGAGACCCGAAAAGGGTTTCTTAGCCCTACCCCTTGGTTCCTATGACTTGTTACTTCATTTAGCACTCGTTTAATAGTTTTCATACGTTACTTGTTACATGAAATCGATAGATAAACATCTATATGCGTTTTTAAGCCTTGTTCTTGCGTTGAACATTAAAGTTTACGTGTATATTTGTGTTTTATGAATCCTAGCACCACATACGATTTCAAATGATGACATATATGCGTGCGTGAACCATGCATGGGTCGAACCATGCGTGTTTCACGTACCCTTGAGTTATAAACTCGAACAATAAGCAGAATAGCCATATAACGACGTTATATAAATAAGAAAATAACATAAGCTCGAGCTACGACTTACAAAAAGGGTCCTAGCTTTGTGTTCGTTTCTTCTTACACCCAAACGTGTAATATCAAAAGCTTCAAAGCTTATAACCCGTTCCCTAGCTCGCGTAAATACCTCCTAGGGTCACTTGGACTTAAGAAATGCAAAAAGGGTTCGAGTGTGGTTTGGTTTTGGGAAGTGACGAGTGAAAATGAGACCAAATGGGTTATGTTTATTACTTGAGAGTGTTTTAGGGTCTTAGAAATTTATTAAGTGGACTAGGAAGCAAGTATTTATAGACAAAAAGCTAGTTAGGACTTCTAGTCACACAAATACAAACCGAACGTGCCCTAGTTTCAATCTTTGAGTCTCTAGTTGTTCCACTTGACCTCTAACCATCCCATCAAAGTACAAGAACCTTAATTAGTTAAGTGTTGTTCACTATTTGGCTAGATATGCAAGTTTGCATGTCGTGGGTTCTTCCTAGCCAAAAATCACGACACACACAACACAAGGAAATGAACCAAGTGGCTAGATATTTGCAAATATCTTATAAAGACAAGATGTGACTAGCTTTAATGAGTTAAGGGATGTACATGCTTTTCCTAAGACTTTCTAGTAGATTTAAAAGACTTTGTGATCATTGAGAATCACCTAGGACGATTTATTTGACTCTCTTGGTCACATTCGTGGGTTTTGGGACACTAGCACAAGATTTTTGATTAAATCTTGTGCTTAGATATTTTAAATGTGTACCGGTTTAAGTCTAGGTAAGTCTAGGTATTTCCGTGGTGCGTCTAAGTATATTTTATTGCGAAACGTAACTCATTTACGTGACCAATCAAAATAAAACTGAGCAAGTTTGATAATTATTACTTAAATAATTACTAGACACTTACTGGACATAAACCTTAATTTATTTGGTGACCATTCACGTAAAATGATTTCTTTTTAGTCTACGCGATTTAGCTTAAACGTCAAAATTAAAAGTAAACGCGTATCGGGCTAAAATAAATTGTTGACATTAAAGAGTCGTACAATACGTGAAAATCAGAAATGTTACAGTCACCACCCGTTAAAAGAGCTTTGTCCTCAAAGCTTAAGACCTTGTAGTAGATGACGACGTCCGATTTGTGAAAAGATGTGGGTATTTCTCCTTGAACGAATCTTCACGTTCCCAGGTGAACTCAGGGCCCCGCCTAGAGTTCCAGCGAACCTTAACCAATGGTATCCGGCTTCGCTTCAATCGTTTGATCTCCCGTTCCATGATTTCAACGGGTTCCTCCACAAACTGCAGCGTGTCATCTATGTGAACTCCTTTCAACGGCATGACTAACGGTTCGTCAGAGTAACATTTCTTCAGATTTGATACATGAAAAGTATGGTGAACTCTGCTCAACTCTTGAGGAAGTTCCAGTTTGTAGGCAACTTTCCCAACTTTGGCTAACACCTTAAAAGGTCCGACGTATCTCGGATTCAGCTTGCCCCGCTTACCGAATCGTACAACCCCTTTCCAAGGTGAGACCTTGAGCATAACCCTATCACCAACTTCGAATTCCATCGGCTTTCGCTTCCGATCAGCGTAGCTCTTTTGTCGATCCTGAGCAGCTTGCATCCTTTGCTTGATCAGGACGACCTTTTCTGTTGTTTCTTGGATTAACTCCGGGCCAGTCAGTTGGGCTTCCCCAACCTCTGCCCAGCACACCGGTGATCGACATTTTCGACCATATAGTGCCTCATAAGGAGCGGCCTTTATGCTAGCGTGATAACTGTTGTTATATGAAAACTCGGCCAATGGCAAATGTTTCACCCAGCCCTTGCCAAAATCGATCACGCAAGCACGAAGCATGTCCTCGAGAGTTTGTATAGTCCTCTCGCTCTGGCCGTCAGTTTCTGGATGATATGCAGTGCTCATGCATATATCCGTACCCAAAGCTTTCTGAAATGATCTCCAGATAGTACATCTCATGAGGATTCCAAAATGATAAGAAACTCGAAAATCCGATTTATAACGAAGAAGATACACTAATTACGAGTTTACGACGCTAAATACTTTATAAAACAAATTTTATAAAAGTTACTATTCATGGCAGTAACTTATACTTTGTAAACATCAATAATATGATAAAACTTTCAATTACGAGAACGTGTTCGAAAGAATCGCTAAAAACGGAGCTATAACGAATAAGATACGACATTTACGAGTTTTGCGTTAATTAGTGTATTCTGTTATGAACAGTAAAAACACTATTCATCACAGAATCTCAAAAACCTAAAAATGTGATTTTATGATCACTCGTCTTAATACGAAAGCATGGGCGTAAGAAACGCGAGAAACGGACTTAAAACGACAAAGTTATGTCATTTTTACTAAAGGCGTAATTATAAACGTTTTTACTTTATAATTACGATTTCACTTAAACGATTAGATGGTGATATAGCTATATAGAAATATATATGTTATTAGTTATCAAAGTGCTATATTACTAGGGAATTTCATAATGAGGCTTCTTCGGATGGCGTATTGACGAGTTGTTGGATTTACGATTTAAAGTGTCCTAACTCCTCATACGTCATGTCATGACCTCTTAAATTATGATAGCCCGAACGATAGTACGATGATAACTATATAGGATTATATACGGTTGTTGTTAGACAACGTACTTGAATACTGATTCGACCTATATTAACTAGGTTGCATTCGGGCGTTAGCGTGACGCGTTTTTACTTGGGATATTTTATTATCAATTTACTCACTCAAGGTGAGTTCATAGCCCCATGTTTTACAATTATTAATTTACAAGTTTTTGGGGTGAGAAACATATGCATGTTTTACAAATTGGACGCAAGTGTACATTTTATCATGATTACGTTTTGCCTAAGTAGCGATAACCCACTATGCCCATGAATCATGAACTGTCAATTACTGGAATGTGAGCGCGAATGATTATAGATAGATCTATTTGGGATTGACCTCCCCGTTCGGGTGACTAGCTATCACTGGAAACGAACGTATATCATGTCGGATTTTGGATGTTACGGGTTGAACATCATCACGGGCAATGTAGGCAATATTTATATATTGTATTCATTTATGTCGAGCTTCGGTGTCATGAGCTTAGGAAAACGTAATTACATTTTGTGATGTCTGCATCTGTTGCATTATCACGGGGAAAGTCTTGCGGTCCTGCATATACATTTACATAAACCTATGAAATTCACCAACTTTATGTTGACGTTTTAAATGCAATGTTTTTCAGGAGGTCATTAAGCACGAGGTGCGAAGGATACATTGGTGGTTATATTTTGAAGTCATGCATTAAAGATTTAGTCGCATTACATTTTGTATATCTGTTATGGGCTGGAAATCTTTGTAATAATAACAAGTAAACAAGTAAAGCTTCGGGCTTTTGTAACACATACTTTATTAAATCCAATGTATCAGTTTTAAACGACTTTTTGGTCGTTCTTATATTATCTTGTGTTATTGATCTGATAAGTAACACGCCCCGGACCCTTATTCCGCTGCGACCCAATTTAGGGGTGTTACACAACCTGAAGTAACATGTCAAGTCTTAGTGGGATGGTTTATGTTTCAAAACTTTACAAAGTTTAACGTATATCTTTGATGGAAATATTGTATCACTGTTCGGGCTATCATAATCTAGAGGCCATGTAATATCGTTTGAGGAGCTATGGCACTTTAAATCGTAAACCCAACAAACTCATCAAAACGAAAACTCAAATGAAACCCTTCATATGAAATTCCCTAGTAACGTGATACGATAAGATTTTAAGTTTCTTCAAAAGTTAGTCGATGAAAAATTACGTTAAATATATAACGTAATAATGCGTCGATTTATGATTAATAACGATAAATGTGTCGGGTTTTAATAAAATCGAGTTTTATAATATTAATATATATTTTTATAATTTATATAAAAATATTATATTTTATATTTTTAAGTTTGCAAAATTGGCAATATATACCCTTGGTTTATAAACTTTTACAACTTTAGTCCTTTATATATAAAGTATATATAATTTAAACCTTTAACTTTGAAACTTGGCAAAATAGGTCCTTATAGTTATAACTTTAGAATAATGACATTTTCAGCCCCTTTAGTTATAAATTTCATAAAGTTATGATATATACCCCTATGCATGGAAATATTTGCAAAACAAGTCCAAAAAGCCATGCAAGCTTATTTTAAGGTTCCAAATGATATTTGCAGGTTATAGCTTATTAGAATAAGCAAAAATAAGATGTTCTAACGTAAAAAAAGTTTAGAAAAAGGATTCGTTAGCAAGAAAATCAAAACGGGATGTTTTTATGGGTTTAATAAAAAACACATGGGTTTGAGGATTCAAAGCTTCAAACAAGAGTTTATATATGATCCTAAGAGTATTATGAACATTCTAATACAGATTATAAGCTTATTGAACAAGAACTATGCTTGCTTGAGCTAGAAATGGGTCGAAATGGGGTTTAGGTTTCTTCAAAAGCTAGCGGATGATAAATTATGTTATATTTATAACATAATTGTGGTATAACGTTTCGATCGATGAATGACAACGATAAATGTGTCGGGTTTTAATAAAGTCGAGTCTTATAATATTTAAATATATTTTATAATTTAAAAAAATATTACATTTTATACCTTTAAGAATGTAAAATGACAATATATACCCTTGGTTTATATATATATACAAAGTTAATCCTTTTAATATAACTTTTAAAATCTTTAAACCCTTAACTTTAAAGAATGGTAAAACAAGCCCTTGTGATTTAAACTTTAGGTTATTTACAATTTCAGCCCCTTTAGTTATAAGTTTCAAGAATTTACAATATATATCACTGTGCATGAAAACATTTGCGAATTTAGTCCAAAAACTATAATATTGATATTTTTGATTTAGAAATCAATTTTGCAGGTTATAGATTATTAATATAAGCTAAAAAAAAGTTAAGTTTACGAGCTTATAGCTTATAAAAAGAGCTTGTGTACATGAAATACCAAAATGGGTACGTTTGGTTTAGGAAAACCAAACCGTATGGTTTTGTTGGTTCAAGGCTTGAACAAAGGGCTTACACATGATCTAATAAAGCTAATGAAAGATCTAAAACGGAGCAAGAGCTTATAGAACAAGATTGAAGGATTACTAGTACTTGAAATGATGAAAATGGGTCGAATGGAGCAAAAACAACTTGAAAACTTAAAAGATGAATCAAGAGACTTCTTTCTTCTTGTTTCTTGGCTTCTACTTGCTGTATACTTTCTTCTTAATCTTCCTTGGACTTGTTTTGATCATGACTTGAGGTAATATGAAGTTTTGATGGTGAATATGAATGTATGTATGTATGCGTGGGTATATATAGGGTAGAGAAGGAGTAGAGGCCAAGTTGGATGGAGTAAGGACCAAGTAAACTTAGAGTAGGGTTCAAGGTTCAGCTAGGGTGACTAAGGAAGGCTATGGAGGTGTAGCTTAGCAAGGTGGAAGAAGATGGTGAAGTTAGGGTGGTGACAAGGGTAGTATATAACTTGGTGGCCAAGTTGGATGATGGTGGTGCTAGGGTGCTTGCTAGGTGACATGTGGGTGAAGGTGGTGGTGAGGTCATAGAGCTACTTGAGGTGCTTGAGGTGCTTGAGGTACTTGGTAGCTTAGTTTTTAAGTTAGAACTAGTTTAGGGGTGGCGAGTTCATGGCTGTTTTTGGACAGCCAACATCGGTCCTGGTAAAATGGTTGTCATTTACAAACCGTAATTCCGATTAAGCTCAAACCAGTGAGCATGGTTAGATATTTGAGTCCTCTACAACTTTTAGTTTTACATATTTAGGGGTCACTATATAAAATTTAGAGATAACAGCCATTTACTACAGGTGTGCAGAATCTGCGCACCTTTGCCATTTCGGCTATAACTAATTCATCCGACATCGAATCGGGTTGAGTCAACCGGCAAAATGATCACAAGACATAGGGCTACAACCTAGTATTTTTACTTAATACCCAAAGCCTATTGATTTTTCCCAGATCCTATGTTTTATCAACGGATCAGATTCTGAAAACTATGAACTAGTTTAAGGGTGTAACGGGTTTGCTAGGGTTTTCGGGTTTAGGATTAGGGTTTAGGTTTTAGGGTTAGTGTAGGACTAGTTAAGGTTAGGGTTTAAGAGAAAAGTGTTCATTGGAAGCTTGTAACATGTGCTTAAAAGGTGGTACAAAATTCCTAAAGAAATGGAGGGAAAATGAGCTCTTTTGAATTCTATGCATAGTTGAATTATACTTTGAGCTTTAAGGAGTTATACCAAGGTTTAGGAGGGAATTAATATTCAAAAATTATGCATTGTACACTTGTACACATGCTTTGATAGCTTGTACATTTATTTTATATGTAAACATTACATAAAGTTAGGGTTTTGATATAAACGTTAACGTTTAATGCTTGTTTTGAAATAACGTTTTGAAAAGTATGTTAAATGGATAACGTATTTGGTAAAAATGATATTAGAACATAGACTTGACATATTAGGACGTTTACTTGCTATAAACGTAGATATAGTTGGCATTGGTAGGTTGCGTGAGCTCGTTTACTTTGGTTATGCAAGTTACGTTGCATAAAGAGTGGAATAAAGCAAAAATATTCCCATGAAAATGGTTGTACTTAATTTAATAAGTAGATATTACATTGATGAAAATTGCATCTAATTTAATAGATGGATAATTACATTGATGAAAATTGTGGGTTGTTATAGTCTCCCTCCCTTAAAAGAAATCTCGTCCCGAGATTTAGTTGGATGCCGGAGTGATGTTTGAAAATAGATGTGGATACTTGGCACGAATTTGATCTTCGCGTTCCCACGTAAATTCTGGTCCTCTTTTAGAGTTCCATCTTACTTTGACAATAGGGATGCGACTTTGTCTCAGTTGCTTGACTTCTCGATCCATGATTTCTACGGGTTCTTCCACAAAGTTGAGCTTATCATCAAGCTGAAGTTCTTTCATTGGAATGACAAGGGATTCGTCAGATAGGCATTTCTTTAGATTAGAAACGTGGAAAGTACTGTGGACATTACTGAGCTCTTCAGGAAGCTCTAGTTTGTATGCCACTGGGCCAATCCGTTCAAGGATTTTGAATGGTCCAATGTACCGAGGGTTAAGCTTTCCTCGCTTTCCAAAACGAATGATACCTTTTCGAGGTGACACTTTTAACATAACACGATCTCCAACTTGAAATTCTAAAGGCTTCCATCTTATATTGGCATAACTTCTCTGCCGGTCTCTTGCAGCTTGCAAGCGTTGTCGGATTTGAACTATTTTCTCGGTGGTTTCATGGATTATTTCTGGTCCCGTAAGTTGAACATCTCCAACTTCGGCCCAGCAGACAGGTGATCTGCACTTTCGACCATAAAGTGCCTCGAATGGTGCTGCCTTAATACTGGCATGGTAACTGTTATTGTAGGAAAATTCTACCAATGGTAAGTGTCTTTCCTATCCTTTTCCAAAATCTATAACACAGGCTCGAAGCATATCTTCGAGTGTTTGGATGGTTCTTTCACTTTGTCTATCGGTTTCGGGATGATATGTCGTACTCATGTCTAATTGAGTACCCAAAGCACTTTGTAATGATTGCCAGAATCTGGATGTGAAATGACTGTCATGATCCGAGATGATAGATATTGGTACGCCATGCTGGGAGACTATTTCTTTGATGTACAACCTTATAAGGGTTTCCATACTATCTGTGACAACCATGACTTGAGCAGGTGGTCAAACCGTAGTGTTGACCTAAATGTATCTGTTGCAATGTATGGTTATGTGTTTATACGTGTTTATATGTGGTTGTGTGGGATTTGTGAGATTGGATAATCAATCCATTGAGCGTGATCGTCTCATTGGGATTGGATTTGTGTTGAATTTTGTGAAGTGCATTTCGTTACCGTTACCCACTCCTAAGGATCGATGACCTATTCGACCAGCTGCAAGGGTCGAGTATTTATTCAAAGATCGATCTGAGGTCAGGGTATCACCAGTTGAGGGTTCGAGAAGAAGACATTCCAGACTTGCATTCAGGAACGGATACGGGGTCACTATGAAATTCCAAGTCTGTTCTTTTGGTTTGACTAAGCTCGGCAGTTTTTGCATCTGTTCATGGCCCTTCTGAAACCGGGCCATTGTGTAAACCGTATCTAGACAAGTTTGTAATTGTCTTCATCGATGACATTTTGATCTACTCCAAAAGTAAGAAGGAACATGAAGAACACCTTAGGCAGATCTTGAAATTGCTTAAGAAGGAAGAATTGTACGCCAAGTTCTCCAAGTGTGAATTCTGGATCTCCAGGGTACAATTCCTCGGTTACGTGATTGACTGTCGAGGTATTCACGTTGACCCTGCCAAGATTGAATCTATCAAATATTGGGGCGTCTCCTAAAACACCAAACGAGATTTGCAAAATTTTTTGGGCCTTGCCGGCTATTATTGAAGAGTCATTGAAGGGTTTTCAAAGATCGCAAGACAATGCCAAACTAACCCAGATAAGGTTGTCAGTTGATCGGGGCGATAACAAGAAGCGCTTTTCAACTGTTAAATGCAGAAGCTGGCAGTTGACCAATCCTGGCTTACTGAAGGAAGCGAAGATTTCATCGCATACTGCGATGCTTCAAACAAGGGTTTGTGCGCTATTTGATGCAATGAGAAAGGTAATTTCTTATGTATCACGCATGTTAAAAAATTATGAAAAGAACTCATACGGACTCATGAGTTAGACTTGGGGCAGTAAAGGTAGTGTTCGCTCTAAAATTGGAGGGCACTATCTGATACGGAAACAAGTGCACGGTGTTACTGATCACATAAAGTTTACAACACATTCTTGATCAGAAGGAATTAAATAGGCAACGTTCGCTGGTTAGAATTGCTGGAGTGATTTCGATTGCGAATTCGTTATCACCCAGGATGGCGAATGTTGTTGTGTGATCTGACAGGAAGGAACGAGGAACCACTAGGGTTCGGGCCTTAGTAATGACTATTGGCTTGGATCTTCCTAAACAAATCTTGAAAGCTCAGACTGAAGCACGAAAGCCGGAGAACATCAAGAAGGAGGATGTTGGGGGTATATTGGTTGAGAATTCAAAAGATCCAGAGAAACTTAGAACGGAAAAGTTGGAACCACGTGCGGATGGAACTATGTGCTTAAATGGCAGGAGTTGGTTACCATGTTTTTGGCGAATCTTAAGGACTGTGCTCATGCAGAGTCCCACAAGTCTAATACTCTATTCGGGTCCGGGTTTGGCAAAATGTACAGGATTATGAAAGAAACATATTGGTGGCCCAATATGAAAGCTAACATCGCCACCTATGTTAGCAAGTGTTTGACCTGTGCTAAGGTCAAGGCCGAACACAAGAGACCATCGGGTTTGTTAGTACAACCTGAGATACCTCAATGGAAGTGGGACAACATCACGATGGATTTTGTCACAAAGCTTCCTAAGTCGTCACAGGGTTATGACATATTTGGGTTATGTTGACCGACTACAAAGTCTGCCATTTTATGCCCATGGGGGAGGAAACGGATTCCTTGGATAAACTGGCGGAGAATGTTCCTAAAGGAGGTAGTCCGAAGCATGGAAATACTTGTCCTCAATTATCTATGATCGTGATTCGTTCTCATCAATTTCTGGAG
Organism: Tanacetum coccineum; assembly: GCA_026074375.1. Classification (NCBI taxonomy): domain Eukaryota; kingdom Viridiplantae; phylum Streptophyta; class Magnoliopsida; order Asterales; family Asteraceae; genus Tanacetum; species Tanacetum coccineum. The sequence goes on from BQNB010040566.1 coordinate 13,477, forward strand.
AAGTCACTTCTGAAGGTTTGGGTACAGTTTTGGTATGAGTATGATATCATCGGAAATTGACGGACAAAGCGAGAGAACCTTCCTAAACTCTCTTGAGGATATGCTTCGGCTTGCGTACTCGACTTTAGGGTAAAAAAAAAAAAAAAAAAAAAAAATAAAAAAAAATTAAAAAATAAAAAAAATCAAAAAAAATTAAAATATAAATATAAAAAAAAAAAAAAAAAAAAAAAAAAAAAAAATAAAAAAGAAAAAAAAAAAAAATAAATTTAAAACAAAAATAATGATAAAATAAAAAAAAAAAATAAAAAAAAAATAAAATAAAAAAAAGAAAATGAAAAAAAAAAAAAAAAAAAAAAAAAAAAAAAAAAAAAAAAAAAAAAAAAAAAAAAAAAAAAAAAAAAAAAAAAAAATATAAAAAAAAAAAAAATAATTAAAAAAAAAAAAAAAAAAAAAAAAAAAAAAACAAAAAAAAAAATAAAAAAAAAAAAAAAAAAAAAAAAAAAAAATAAAAACAAAAAAATTAAAAAAAAAAAAAACAACAAAAAAAATAATGAAAAAAATGGTTGGGTTAAACATTTGCCATTGGTCGAGTTTTCATACAATAACGTAATGCTAGGCATTAAGGCTGCAACGTTGAAGCACTTTATGGTCGAAAGTGTCGTTCACCGTGTTGTTGGGCCGACGAGGTTGGGAATGCCCAACTGAAATGGTCTGGAATTAATCAAAAAACAACGGAAAAGAATCGTCCTGTGATCAAGCCAAAGGATGCAAGGGCAGGATCGACAAAGAGTTACGTGATCGGAAAGCGAAAGCCGTTGGCCATTCGCTGTTGGAGACAGTGCATGTTCTGCTAAGGTCTCACTTGGAAAGGAGTCGTACGGTTCGGTAGCGGGGAAGCTGAAACCGAGATACGTAGACCTTTCAAAGTTGTTAGCAAGGTTGGAAGGTTGCCTACAGGCTGGAACTTCCTCAAAGAGGTTGAGCAGAGAGTTCACCACTACTTTCCATGTGTTAATCTAAAGAAATGTTAGCCGATGAACCATTAGTCATGTGGTTAGGAAGGAATTCTGTTGGACGATAAGGCTTCCCGTTTGTGGAAGAGCCCGTTGAAATCATGGAACGTGAAATCAATCGATTGAAGCGACACCGGATACCATGGTTAAGGTTCGCTGGAACTCTAGGCTGGGCCTGAGTTTACTGGAACGTGATTATTCGTTCCAAACAAATACCCATAATCTTCACAAACCGACGGCTTCGTAATTCACTAAAAGGTCATAGTTTGAGGACAAAGCTCTCTTAACGGTGGGAACTGTACATTTCTCATTTTCATGTCATTGTATGAACTTATTAATGGTCACTAATTTATTTTTGTCCAATACGGTTTTTACTTTTAGTATTTACTTTAAGATAAATCGGTAGACTAAAATAATCAATGTATGTAAACGATCATATTCAAAATTAAGGTTTACATCAACCAAGTAAGAAATAATTATTAAGAAGATAATTACGTACTTTGCGTATTTTATTTTTATTGGTCACGTAAAAGGGTTACGTTTCGCGATAAAATACATTTAGACGTACCCCGGAAATACCTAGACTTACCTAGACTCAAACCAATACCCACTTTGAAAACCTAAACACGAAATTAAATCAAATCTTGTGCTTATATCACTTGGGTGTCGAATGTGGGCAAGTAAACCCACATGAAATCGTCCTTGGTGATTTATTTACTAGCAAATCCCCTAATGATCCTTAAAGGTACATGTACATATCCTAGGAAATTAATGTGTGTCCTAATGGTCCCCTAATGATCTTTGACACATTGGATAATAACCCATCCCTCCCCTAATTGCCGATTACATGCATGTATACATACAAACCTATAAGATTTTTGCTAGCTACTAAATCTTGTACATCAACTAACTAATTAAAGCTTGTACTTATGGTGGTTTAGCAAAAACCATGAGTAATTAACTAGGAGCCCCTAAAACCGCCCCCCCTAGCTCGGTTTGGTTTTGTTTATGTGACTAGGAAAGTTAACTAAGCTTATTACCTATAAATACACACTCACAACTACACTTAATACATTTTCACCAACACTTAAACTCTCTCAAAGCTAAAACAATCTCTTTATCCTCTAAATCACTCGTCATTCATTAAATCAAACCCAACGAGACCCACATTACTATTTCACAATCACAAGAGATCTTTAAGAACGAATCTAAGGTTGCTAAGAGGAGACACGGGCTAAGGAGTTTGGGAAATAAACTTTGGAGTTTGTAATCATACACGTTTGGGTGTATAAGTGTCGGGTCGACGTCCCAACTCACCACCAACGAAAGCTAGGACCTTTGTAGTTCGTACCTTAGTCCTTGTGTCATTACTTTTCGTCATATCTTCTTGTTGGAATATAAGACGCGTCATGATCCTATTAGTTTTTTTTTTTTTTTTTTTTGTTCTTTTTTTTCGAGTAACAAATATAGCTGTACTTGAAACACGCATGGTTTAGCCCATGCATGGTTCGCACACTTAGGGTTAGCAAATGATGTATTGTGTGGGTGATAGCTTGATTATAGAAGAAGTAACAATTGAGTAAAAAGTTGAACGATCACAAGGAACCCACGAATGTAAACAAAAGAGTTATAAACTCGTTTTGGAATGAAAACACAAAACTATACGTAAACTATTGTTGTACACACGACGTGGGGGTGTGGAAACATACATTCGACATTAAGGAACGTTTGCATGTCGCGGGTCGCGATTAGAAAATGCTAGGCACTCTTGTCTTGGTGCTAGACAATTTAACGAAAACCATGTAACACACTAATAAACCATTCGGACCCCTTGGACTACGCGGCCCATCCTTGTGAGCCCACAAGGCCCATAAGCCACGAATAAGCTAGACGGCTTATTTATGAGCTTAAGCGACTTATAAGATTAATATGAGCCTAAGATAAGCTAGTGGACCTTAAAAGAGCAAGCCCGAACCACTAGAACCCCTATCGGGTTTCTATCGAGCCCAACAAGGCCCAACGAGGGCTTATTTATAAGCCACAGCTTATTAATAAGCCACTCGAGCTTAATCATGGTCATGAGGTACTTATTTGCTTCACATAGGGCTTTCACTCCATTTAGAAACCCAATCGAACCTTTGATGGGCTTTCTAGCCCACTAACGGGCCCAGCGGAAAGGAATAAGCTCGCAATAAGCTGGGACAGCTTATTAGTGATCCTACGAGTACTCAAGGGGCTTATTGAACCTTAATGTGCTTAATGGACCCGAATGGACCCAACAAAACACCCTAAATCCCTTAACGGGCCCATAACGAACCCAACAGGCCCAATAGAAGTGCTTATTAGCTTATTTGGGATAAGCCGAAATACAAACAGTTTGTTTGAGCTTAATATAAATGGAAAAGGGACTAGCAAAGCCCATAAACCCTTAAGGGTGTTTGTCGAGTGAGCTATTGGGCTTTCGGGCCCAATAAGCTCAAAATAAGCTACAATAAGCTCCTCGAGCTTATTTACAGCTTAACAGACCCTACTGAGCTTATTGGAAACATTTAGACTTATTAAAATCATTTTGGACCTTTAAAAAGCTAAACGGACCTTAACGGGCCCAATAAGGCCCGTTAAGCCAAAAATAAGCTCGGATAGCTTATTTTAAGCCGAAACAGCCTTGGTGGCTTATTTGGACTAAATAAGGCCAAATGCCACTTGTCGGGATTTAATTGGGATGAAAATACCATTTTTCAAGTCAAGGGACTAAACCTGTAAACTTCGAAACCTAAGGGGTTGATTTGGTCATTTTTCGAAATACAATAACTCCAGGGACTGTTTTTGAAACATTGTGAAACTTAGGGATTGAAGTGTAATTATAAGGACCTAAACTACCTTTTTGTAAACTTAAGGGACTAATTATGTCTTTTCCGAAACTAAAAGGTTTAAAATATAAAAGGGTATATTTATAAACCTAGGGACTAAAGTTTACAACAGAAACCTAAGGGTTTGTTAGTGAACAAAAGTGAAATAAATAAAACACTTGACAAGTCGGTCGAACATTAAGATGATCGGACATTGAACAGGTTTAATAACAAGTTAATAAATAAGTATATTTATTAATAATGATTTTACGTTTCTCGAGAGAACCATTCGGAATTTATAAATTCCAATAATTTTGTATGCCCACCCACAAGTGATAATGGTATATAATACACTTAAAATGGAACTTTAGTAAAAGTAACCGTGTTTTAACAATGAGAATTAGCTTATATGTGTAAACTAAGGACTTAGACTCGTACTTACTTAGGTATAACGGTTGTGATCCACTGCTTACTTGGATATTTGTTATCATTCAGAGACACTACGGCTACGGTGTTGAGTCATAGCACCATTGCTTTACAATTATTTAAATGATTAACATCCTTGTATGTTGAGGAACATGCTTTGTTTACAAACTGGACGCAAAGTGTACATTTTATACCATGATTCTCGTGTTTGCCTAAGTTTACCATAACCCATTATGACCATGTGATCAGGAACTAAAATGTTATTGCATAGATGTGATTGGGAATTACATTGTGCGGGCGCGAATGTTATGGATAGATCTATTAGGGATTGACGATCCCCGTTCGGGTGACTAGCTATCACTGGGAACGAACGCATACCATGTCGAACTTGGGATGTTTGCGGTGGTTAGCACTTCATTCTACGGACCCTTGTGGCAAATTTTATATTTGAATCCCTTTATATGTCGAGCTTCGGTTGTCGATGAGCTTAGGAAAACGTAATAACTTTTATGTTGTTTGCCATTAGTTGCTTCAATATACACTTGGAAAATCTTGCGGTCTTCCACGATTTACATTAAACCTATGAATTTCACCAACTTATGTTGACTTTTACCAGCTGTTTTTCAGGCTCAATAAGGCACGACGGTCGCAATGATACATTGGGAGTCAATAATTGAAGAGTCAAACACTTAAGATTTGGGGTCTTATTCACTTTGCGGGACAATTGTTATAAACCGAATCGTTTATCTATATTGTGAACGTTTTGAGCCATGAGCTTCATGTAAACAAAACAAGTATTTGTTAATCCAATGTATCTTTTTTCAATCGACCGTTTGTAGTCGTTCTCAGATTTGTGCTATTGACCAGTAATGATAACGCCTTCGGATATTCAACATTCGCGCATACTAAATTCGAAGGGTGTACAAGATGCTATACCATGTTAATGTAGATACTGGTCCGACTAGCCACACGATGTTCAAACTCCTAAACCGGTCGAAATTTCTAGATACGGATACGGTGGTTCCATCCCCTTCAAATGTTGTTGGTAACCTGTTACCATCGACACCATCAAGTAGAGTTTCGACTTCAGTATTCAATTGGTAGTTATTATATTCTACGTTGTTGTAAATGGTGTGTTTATGGAATCTAAAAACATAAACATGACAAATAACAAACTAAGGGGCAAACTAATTGCAAGCAGACACATATAAAAAATATGAACATCAAATTAGTTCCGTTGCATTTCTGTGCGAAATACTCAGACCAGAAAAACTATTGCATCGATTCATTCTGACACGCGAAGTCAAGTTCACCTGTAGGTATTTAAGTATCCCAATATCCAGTTGTGATGGACCATGGTATTTGTTTTTTTCTCCTTATATGCTAACCACTCCAAGGCAATCGCACCAAACTAAAAAAACTCTAGTAAGTAGTAATTAGGGAGACATGAGAGTTTAACCTAAGAAGAAACTGATAACCTACGAGAGGTAACTAATCCATAAAAAGCCTTAAGTGAAAATTACATACTTATACGCAGGAGTGAAGTACGAGTGGTTGTCTAAAGTTCTTCTTTATAGTATTTTGAAATTTTAGAGGCAGTAACTAATCTTGACAACCATGAACTTGAGGTAAGGGTTGGTCAAAACCAGTAGTGTTGACCTAAATGGAATCTGTTGCAAAGTTAATGGTTATGTGTTTATACATATTTATATGTGTTGTGTGGGATATGTCGAGATTGGATAATCATCATTGAGCTGTGATCGTCTCATTAGGATTGGAATTTGTGTTTGAATTTGTGAAGTTCATTTTCATTCACTTTTGGTGACAAGGAAATAATTTTCGGTGTGGATTGTGTGTTTATGTGGGTTTATATGTGTTTTTAAGGTATTGGTAATCAATCTATTGAGTGTGATCATTTCAATGAGATTGGATTGGTGGTAAAACTGGTTAAGTTCATTTCGTTCACTTTTAAGTGACAAGGAAATGATTATTGAGATTCGAGCGTTTTTGTGTTAATTGTGTAAGTATTTTTACGTATATGTATTTTTGTGTTAGTAGTCTAAGATAGGTTTAGATTTTTAGTGGTAAGTCAAGAAAATGTAAAATTTCTATTTTAGGAAAGTTAGGTTGAAAATGAAGAGTTAAAAAAATTATTTTTAAAAGTCTAGTGAATTGCGTTTAAGCAAAAAGGTATAGTCAAATTTGTTAAGGTTTTTATAAAAATTTAAGGAAATACAGGTAATTATGCAATTAATAAATTGAAAAAAAAAATAATAAATAAAAGGCTATTCGGCCGAATAAAAGAAAAAAAGAAAAGAAAAGAAAAAAATAGAGTTGTATTAGAAATCAAACACTAACTAGGCTTTATCTAGGATTACCTTAGGAGCCTATAAATACAAAAAAATAAAATCCCTAAGCCCCTATTGAAGTTTGGCCGATTTTACAAGAGAAGAAAAAGAAGAAAATTTTAGGGTTCTTGGTTAAGGTATTTTCTAATCCTTGTTTAGTTCTAGTTATTTAATTTTCAATTAATGTAATCTAAGTATGATGGATTAGGGTTTATAAATTAGGGTTTATAAATTAGGGCTTTGATTTTTCTGGAAGTTTATAATGTTATAATAATTGTTTAATCATTAGTTTAATTGGTTACAAGATTTGATCATGCGTTAGGGTCTAGATCGCCCGAATTAGTTGTTTAATTCACTGCAGAATTTTAGGCAGTTTTGTAACAAGCATAACTCATTCATAAAAATTCAAATAAACAATTTACAACATACTGGAGATAACCTCAGAGAGTCTACTTTCCAGAAAAGTTGTCCTCGTGAGTTTTTATGGTCGGGAAGTGGGTCAAAGGGTCGTTACAAAATCAGTGTGTAAAACAGTGACGAATTTCAGTTTTGGTTTTGATTTTTCTAAAAATACTTAGACATCTAGTTAGAGGCTAAAAATCATGTGGAAGTTAGTTTATATATTGTGTGTGACCCCTGAATTTTTTCTAAGTATGAAAGGAGGTCTAAAGTGGTCAGCTAGTGCCATACTTTTAGGAGGTCAGATTCTAGACGAATTTTGGACACTTTGGATTAATGAATTTCTAAAGGGTATTTGTAAAAGGGTAATGGCTTTGGGAGATCTATGAGAGGTTCATAGGACATATATGTAGCATGGTGAATTTTGGTTTGAATTGTGGAAGTGTTTAAGTGGTACGTTTAGGACGCGTAAGTGAGTATAAAATTCTGCTCAAAACCAGAAAATATAAAGTGTAGCAGTGAAGTGTAAATGGCATATGTAGGAGTTGGAAAAGGTTTAAATCAAGTATAGAATTATGGTAGATAGCTTAGATATCCATCATAGTTGAGGTTACATCATATTGGGTTGAATGCCTAATTGATGGTAGCTTATTGTGTGCTTAATTGTTTAGATTATCCGTGAAGTGTTTGTGAAGCTTTTGTTGGATTCTTTTGGGAAGCTAAGCATCAGGTGAGTTTCATAGTCCCACTTTTAATGTTTTACATTGGGATGGAAATGATGCAAAGATGTTTTGGATGTGTTTAATCGCTGCGATTATGTGGTTTTACTTGAGGCATGAACGTTTATGTGGTTATTATAGGTGATATGCTTAATGTTGTTGTGATTGCTGTGTGATTCCGGTTAGAGGGTAGTGCTTCTACCTATTCCAAATCTAATTGGAGGATTGAAATAAGATCCCATTTCTGTGTGATTCCGGTTGGAGGGTAGTGACTCTACTCATTCCAAATCTAACTGGAGGGTTGAAATAATACTCCATACTGTGTGATTCCGATCGGAGGGTAATGGATTACCCCAGGCTTTGTTATGTGGATCGTGGGCACGTTCCGTCCCGTTGTGATTGATTGTGAGTTGTATGATAGCCTATGTGATAGCTAGCTTAAATTGTTCTGCCATGATATGTTATGTTAATCGCAGCAAATTGTTTTGTTTTTTTAACCGTTGTGTTGACGTTTTTAAGCATCATTTTCAGGTGAGCTTAATGGTGCTAAGGTAGAGCGCAGTGGCTAGAAGAGACCGTAGGATGCTTGGAGTTTATTTATGCTTTCTGTTTTGAATAATTGCGTTTGCATGAATTGTTTGGATTATGTTTTGCATGTCATTTATTGACGAGACCTCTTTCTCATTAATAAAGACACCATTAGGTTTTGGGTATTGTTATGACACTTTGTGTCTTTGCTTTACTTTAGTATTCATTTTAGTATTCTCTATATAGACACCATGTGTTGTGATGATATCCATTCTTGTTTACGCCTCGCGTTTCTGCCTTGGCGGGGTGTGACAACATGAATATTTTTACTAAAGCTTTTACTTGCCTACCATATGATTTCTAATACATGGTTGTTTACTACTGAAGTTATTAAAGCTTGATTTGCTTACTACATGTTTTGAGACCATTGATTATTAATTTACTAAATCTGTGTTGTTTGAGGACATTATTGTTTTACATAATGAACACAAGTGTTGAATGGGTATGTCCTGACACTGATTATGAAATTATCTGCATGCGTCACTATTGCCCAAAAGTCCCAATTTATTAACCGTTAATTGCCCTGTAGGCGTGAAACGCTAGTACATTTATATAGGACTCTATTGGGTTCGACTACCTGGTTGTCCGAGGTTATGAATCGAATTCTTTCGAGCACTTTTTAACGGGCGATTTTGTATTTAGAAATCGTAGGTCATGAGGCAATATACCTTAGTATGGGGCAACTGTATTTGCATTTGATATGCGTTATTGTCAAGGTTTCGGTGTTATGAGCTCAATGCGGTAATGTTGAATGATACTATGAAATACTGTCGCTGGCTGATCCTAAACCTTGTGGTCCACTATTGAATATTACTTGATTTATCGAATCACTACTTGGATTTTAGAAATAATACTTTGAAATGTTGTAGCGTTGCTTTTCTTACTGAAATTTTTACTTGATTATTGAAAATACTGCTTATTTACTTAACTATGGATTCACCAACATTTATTGTTGACGTTTTTGCATCGTTTTTTCTCAGGTTATTTTATTGCTAATCAGCTGTGCATTGGGAGCACTCGAGTCGCTTGCGGATATCAAAAACTTTAAGACTTGGTTTTTTTCTTCACATTCGACAACCATTTATTAATTAAAATATACAAAGGAGTATGTTTAAAACTCTTGTAACTTTTGTTAAAAGAAATTATATGGGGACCTGAAATTACTCTAGATTCTATTTAAATCGAATGTGAATTTTATTTTTTTAAACGTCTCTTTTTAAGGTCGTTTTCCTGTAACTTGTGTGTATTGAACTACTGAAGTAGCACCCAAGTGGGTTTTCCGCTGCGTTGGTTGTGATTTTGGGGGTGTTACAGATTGGTATCAGAGCACTCGTTATAGCGAACTAGGTCGTTTTCAAACCCTAGACTATAACACGTTTTGTTCAAAAAAAAATTAAGAGTTCCCTTCAACCATGTCGATAATCGCGCGCGCTTGCTCCAAGTAACTATAGCTCCCTTTTGCATTTATTGCCTATTATATTAATAATGAAAATATAATTATTGGTTATTATTTTGCTCTTATACGTCTATCTTATGACGTCATATTATTTTCTTTATATCGGTCGGTTATATATACGCCGACCATTCCGATTATCGTGTACTTCCTGTTTTCTTATTTTCTCCTTCGAACGTCAATACTAGTATTATATATGGATACTCATACATATATGAGCTACTCTCCTCTCAAATTCATACGCTTATCTTCGGGGTCACCGCTATCTATATATATAATAGTAATTCCTATAAGTGTTGACTAATTATGGTTACTTTCGGCTATTTTTTTTAAACTTTTGAGTAAAGTTGGTATTTTAATGGGAAAATTTTGGCTTAAATCCTACTGTACCTTTGCATAAATGAATATAGGATACTATGTTAGGTCTAGTGTGCGAGTTGGATGGAACGGCCAACTCTCAGCATGGTCGAGATACGACCAAACCGTGGAAACAAACTGTAGTGATTGTACCCATTAATTTGTAAGCAGAATAGTTAGGCTTATAAACTAATTTTATTTGATTGGTGGCTATTGGGTTCCACATGGGTGAAGGGTAAAAACATTATGGAGGACCATGTGGTTCTTTGGATAAATCCGTAACTATTCTGGATGAATGAGTTACGACTAGAACGGCCAAAACTATCATAAAATTGATGCCCAGCATTTTCAAAATTGAGTTTGAGGACCAATATTTTATCTTAAGGGCCCCATTTTCACTCAATTAATACTGTAGGATTTTGATAAACTCCTTAAATGGGCTTTCGTTTTGGGTCAAACGGAGTTATAAAATTGGAATTATGCTAAACTATTTTAGAACAAAGATAAGTTTTAAATATTCAGTTTTGGCACATGATGTAAAATGATAACCTTCATTAGGATCTTAACCTTTGAGTAACTTATCTTATAATTCTCAGCAAAAACTAGGTCTAACATCTTGTTTTAGGCGAAAAACGTTCGTTTATACTATTTCGAATTTTGAATATAGGCTATTAAGTCAGATTGCAAAGGGCAAGAAATATTTTATGTAATGATAATTGCCTACATATGTGCTTATTAGTAATATGGTAAGTTTATAAGTTATTTTCTTTGATATTTTATGGCAATGCGTTGAGGTGATCTCGAACATTAACGTGACTTTATTTTTATTTTCTTTTGATAATTTGACATTTCGTGTGTACTTTGTCATTTCCACTAGTTATTTTTATTGTTCGACTCGAGGTCCGAACACTCTTTTATTGCTTTTGAAAACGCTTATGTTTGTGTTTGTAATTACCTCGTTCTAAATCTTCCGTTGATGCGATGTGCGACTTTTATCTTGGTACCTTCGGAATCGTGCCGTATTTTGGGCACATACCTTTGAAAACCGCGAGTTGACTACAACGTCTCATTACTCTTCTTGTTACCTCTTATGATTTTGAAGAATCATGCCGTCAAGTAGACACTCCTTTTTACTTATTGTGACATTGTTTTGATATTGTGTTTTGTGTTGGCCATGCTTAAGTATGATGATTTATAATCATCTTATTAAAATGAATTAGGACGCTTCTTCATTTGAATAAGGAAATTATAAACCGCCGAACCATAAGTTCATAATTTATCACTTACATGGATTGGGGCGCCTCTTTATGTAAGTGACGAATTGTGAATGAGTTGGCTTATGTGTATTCGACATAGCGTGTGTTCATCCGTATGAATCATTCTTTGGGCTATGAACTCCTTTCGACTCATAATTTGTTATATGGATTTTTCTAAATTTGTATCGACCGCGACGAACTTGATAAGCTAATAGTAATGAAACCTAAATCGCTTCCAAGAATTGACGAGTTGTTAAATTCCTCGTTTCCAATGGCTTTGATAAGTGTAGAATACACATATCCATTTATGCTTAAAATAACCTAATTAAACCCAAAACAGATCAAAAATGGCAAAAATATGCTTGTATTTGTGTTTTGTGTGTGCAGGTACGGATAAGTCAAAAATTACAAGAAAATAGTCAAAAACGGGCAAGCACGGACACGAGAATCAGAAGAGTACAAAAAGCCTGGAACAAAGCCTGGAAAGGTCAAGCTCAGTCAAATCCTAGTCAATCAATGGTCAATAAGTTAAACAAAGCCAATCTTCCTTTTATAACATCCACAAAGGGCTAGTTTTGCATTTTTTCGAAAGTTATTTATAACTAGAAAGAAAGGAAAGAAAGAGAAGGACCACTTGTGCAAACTCCAAAACTCCAACAGTTTTAACTGTCGAAATAAGGGCGCCAAAGGTGTTACTATTCACCTTTCTTCCCCGTTTCACCATCCAGGGTAAATCAAAGGGGTTTTCCGAAATTATAAAGGGTGCTTGGTCAATTCATGAGCTCTCTAACAAAAATTGAAGGGATAATCAGGTCTTTATAAATGATTTCTTAACTACCCTCAAGATAGAGCCACGTCAACATGTGAAATGCACAAATTTATGTGTGGTTTTTGTGCTTAAAACACTCACAAAAGAAAGCACAAACGTCACATCAATGGAATGACACGCTGGCAATCTTCAGGTGTCCACAGTTTGATCAAACGGCCACAATTGATGCTTGGATGATTGAAGAAATGATTGGTTGAGATTAATAGATTGGAGAGCAGGGCAAGGATTCCTTGAAGTTCTTTCAGGACATATAAAATAGGAGAGCTCTACTTCTCACACACGATATCTAGTTTTTTAGTAATTTTTAGTTAGCTTAATTTCGTTAATTTTACTTATATGTTTTTGTAGTAATGTAATTCACGTTTTTCAATTAATGGAATTTAAGTTTTTATTTGTCATAAGCTATTTTTATTTTCAACATTTAAGCTCTACTTAATATGCCATATTGTCTCAATAAGCTAATAAGCTCTTTTAAAGCTCTTTCAGTCTATAAGCTGAAATAGAGCTTATTGAATTCAGAATTAATCTTACTTAAACCTTAAATCAGTTTAAACTTACAATCTTTCATGGATCTCATTGGATATGAGCTTTTTGGAAGGGGATCTTAAATTGGAAGAGATCCCAAGGACTTTACTCTAGCTTATCTAATAAGCTAGGGAGCTTGTAGCTGCCATTATTGGTTCCTTTTGTTTAGCTAAAGGATCAAGTAAGTTTCTCTTTTCATTCTTCTTTAATTTCAATTTAAATTGCTTAGTTATGGCTTATATGCTTAATATTGCTTATTTGCTTATTCTCTTAGCTTATTAGTGTTTAAATATCTTTACTAGTGCTTATTAGTTATATGTCCTCATCTGTTTTTGCTTAAATAGTTATAGATCATTAGTTACCAATTTCTGTCATAAAAACTCATAAAATCCAAAAATATTAGTTTAATTAGTTAAGATCTTAGAATTTTACTTATTCAGTTGTTTAATCATGATTGCTAAGTTTGTTTTAAGCTAGTTTTTATCTGGTATTTAGAATTTGTTCATTAGATTCCTCTTAAAAAGTTTTTCTTAAATCTGTCATAATCTAAAAGGGGTGTTTGGTTTAGTGCACTCTTGAATTGCACTAGCAGGACTAACATCAGTTAGTACTGCTGAACCTTTTCACTACCAGTACTAACCATAAGTTAGTACTGTTAGCTTAGATTTTAGCTTGCCAAAATCAGTAGGATTAAGTTTAGTTATAGCTTATTATAAATTTAATTTTAGTTTTCATTTTCTAGCTTATTTCATTGCTTATTCTGTTATCAATAGCCAAATTGCATCAGCAGTGCTTTCACTTGAAAGAACTGCTGAACTTTTACACTAGCAGTACTAACCTCAGTTAGTACTGTTGTGTTCTTGGCTTAATTTGGATAGATAATTTTAAGGTTTAACTTACCAAATTCAGTAGGAGTTAAGTTTTAATATAGCTTAATATAGTTTAAGTCTTTAATTTTGTTTTCTAGCTTATTGTCTTAGCTTATTTTGCTGTCAAAAGTCATAAAAAAACCTTAAAATTCCAAAAACAGTACTTAGAAACTTTAGGATTTATAATTTAGTTCAATTTCAAGCTTTTAAGTCTAGGTTTTTTTAGCTTATTTAGATGGATAATATAGTAGATTAATAGGTTCTTCAGTTTTATAAAGTCTGTTAGCTTATTAGTTTTTCTTGTATTTTGGAGTTTTGTGTTACTTTGCTTATTTCCTGAGTTTGCTTAGTTCTTAATCAATTTAAGTAGCATAAAAGTAGTTTAAGCTTTAATTTCTTTTCATTTTTAGAATAAGCACATCATAAGCTTTTTAGATCACTTTTCCTTTTTAGATTTAAGCTTTATTTGAGCATTTTATCGCTGTCTTAGTAAAACATAGCCCAAATCCCTAGTTTCTGTAACAGTTTAGAAATAAGCTCTCATTGAGCTTATTTGTGAGTTTCAGCCCAAGTAGCTTTTATTAATTTTAATCCCACTAGCTTCCTTTACAACTTTGCTTCTTTGAGTTTTTCATTTTAAGCTCTTTAAAATTTCGCATGCTTATTGGACTTTATTTGTGATCGGGGTAGATTCTTAGGGTAGATAGTGTAACTTTTGAATTTAGTTGGCCCTCCGTTAGTTTGTTATTTTCCTCGTTACCCCTTTTCCCTTTCGCAACATTAGTCCTTAGATAAGTAGTTAATTAGGTTTAATAGTTTTAATTAGTAATTAGGTTTAAGTTTTAATAAGTTTAATTAAACTTTTATAAAAAGACAAAAATTAGGGCTTTTAATTTTAATAATTTTCTACACTTTTTCTTAATTTAGTAAAATTTTAGTTTGCATTTTTAGGGTTAAATTTTAGTCTATTTGCTTATATAGTTACTTTAAGAAAAGGAAGTTTCATAAGTTTTTATGGTCGGGAAGTGGTCATAGGTAGTTACAATATATATGCGTAAATGATGAGATAATTACAGTTGTGGTTTTGATTTTTCTAAAAATACCTAGACATCTAGATAGAGGCTAAGAATCTCGTGGAAGTTATTTTATATGTTGTGTATGACCTCTGAATTTTTTCTAAGCAAGTTATGAAGTTTAAAGTGGTCATCTAGCATCATACTTTTAGGGTGTCAGATTCTGGCTGAATTCTGGACACTTTGGATTAATGAATTTCTAAAGGGTATTTGTAAAAGGGTAAGAACTTTGGGAGAGCTAGGAGAGGTTCATAAGACATATATGTAACATGGGGAATTTTGGTTGGATTTGGAAGTGTTTAAGTGCTTGGTGCGTTTAGGGCGCGTACGTGAGTATAAAATTCTGCTCACAAAACCAATAACATTTAAAGTTGTAGAATTGAAATGTATTATGGAATATGTAAGAGTTGGAAAAGGGTTAACTCAAGTATAGAAAACTATGGTAGGATTAGCTTAGTTATCACTTCATAGTTGAGGTTACATACATATTGGGTTGAATGACCTAATTGATGGTAGCTTTATTGTGTGCTTAGCGAATGTCTCATACTTCTAAGATCGTTTGAAGTGATATGCTTATCATAAGTATGGGGGAAAGCAAGTATTTCTCAAAGCAAAAGAAAGAAAAAAATAAGGCAAAAATAAGCCAAGAAAAATTTGAAAGTTGGTACGTTTACGGATAAGTGAATTATAATTTTACTAAAACTCTTTTTGGCACATATAAACCTAGAATAGTAAATAGAATTACCTCTTTTGAAGTTTATGTTTGGTGCTTATGCCCCATCGGATTTGTTTTGTTTTATGTACTAGCATATGGTAATTTAAATGAATCATGACTGCGTGTATGGAGTGACTTACACACCTACTTTACTAAAATGAGCGAGAGTGAATTATCCAAAAAAAGTATTCGTAAGTTGCTTTTTCGTGTTATATGATGCTTGTGATCATTAATATCAAAATATTTTTTGCTTAGATTGCTTGAGGGCAAGCAATAGCTAAGTATAAGGGGATTTGATAACACTCTAAATATACATAAATTATCTCTCGTTTATGAGCGAAATATCTATATAAATGAAGAAAACCTTGACTGTTTATACACTTATTTGTGTGTTTATTGTTTCAGGACTAACGACCGTTAGAAGAAGGATCTAGAATCAAGAAAACATGAAGTATTTAATGACTGGAGCCAAGTGCGGCGCACTTCTCCGGAAGTGCGACGTACTTCTTAGCGGGAATTAATAAAAATGAATGCGAGGCGAAGTACGACACACTTCTCAGGAAGTGCAACGCACTTCAACCTGCAGTCACTCCAAATCATTAAAGGAAACAATAATCATGACCTTTAGACTCTCAACTTTTCTGCAACTGATGACCTAATCTTGGCTATAAATAGAGCACGAAAATTGTGGTTCTGGCATCCCATTTTCACACAATCATAAGCAACAAAGTGTTCTTAGTAGTTTTTAAGGAATTGGAGAAAATTGCTGCATAGTTCTTCCAATCTCCAGGTTGTAATCAGGTTAAGCAAGTGTGATTGAAGGAATTTCAGAGATAATAGATTATTGTGACAGAATTCTTGTTAATTTTATGGTTATAGTGAAGTGTTCTTGGTGAAATCTTGTGGAATCTATACTTTTTGCTATATTACTTTGGTATGATCTTGTTTATCTCCTTTGTTATGATGATTTCTGGAAATGTTATGCTTGCTATGTGTTTTGATATTGTTATGGAGCAGTTATAACATGTTTGTTTAGGATTCAAAGGGGTAATATGGATTAAACTTGGATAAATGGATGAATATTTGTAAAAAGTAAATATGAACTTGATATCTTCATACATAGGTTCTTAACTATCATTTAATCATCATTAAGGTTGGATGTTCGATTTCCAAAATCGTTTGTCTTTGACGATTTGATTTTAGCCTTGTGATGATTGGCTATCAAAATGATAATTATCCCATGAATGAATATGTTTAATGTCCACCCTCACGTATAACGAACTTGGCTGGAAAAGTTCATGTTAATTCTTACAACCATGGATCAAACTTAAAGCATTTTCATAATTAAAAGTGAAGGCCGAAAGGATTTTCGATTATGATAAATAGTTAATCTTTCAATGATTTAACTGGTTGTTAAAACGATTATACTTTAATCCATGAATCCATCATCTATCCAAGTTTACCTTATCATTCATATCTCCTAAATAAACATTATTTTTAATATTGAAATTCATTATCTTTTATCTTTTGATTAGTGACAAATCTTGATATATCTTTATAAAACTTGTAAGCTTATTACATTAACTCCAATCCCGTGGAACTACATGGTCTAACCCTAAATCTATACTATAAATGAGGGTGTATACTTTACCTGTGTGTTAGTTGAAATTGGTTAAAAATAGTATTATAAATTTAAAGCTTTATTAACATATCATATATCCTTTCACTTACACAAGTACTTATATATATATATATTGTATGTATATATATTGTTTAATGTTTGCACCCAAATTACCAAATCGCCGTACAGTTTTTACTGGCAAACTGAAAACCCCCCCCCCTGAAAAATCAATTTTTTTGCAGAAAGTGCGACGCACTCTCAGAAAGTGTGCCGGTTTTTCTAGAAAAACCCAGAAGTACGCCGCACATGAATTCAAGTGCGACGCACTTCCTGGAGAATTTTATAATTAAGATGGATTCGACTCAAAACAACAACCCCACCTTTCAAATGTTCAAGTTTACCTCTGAGAACATGAGGATTGCTTTCCTTATGATCTTATTTACCGAAATTATGTGCTTATATACATTTTATGGAAAAACAAAAAACAAAAAAATATATGCTAAATTTAGTTTTTCTTTTGAAAACATGCTTATATATCTTACCTGCTATTTGCTTGTTCACAATTACTTAGGAAATTGCAACTATGATATAGTAAATAAAAAAACCAAAAAACTAAGAAGTAATGCCTTGAGTGATTATGATATGATTTCCAACAACATGAAGTATGAACCTGTGATTTCTACATGTTTCTATGATTATGATTATTATATGAATCAACCTATCCATGATGAAAATCTTATAAATGAAAAAAATGAGGAGTTATAGTTATATTAATTATATGAATAAATATGGGATAGTAATCTGGAATAAAGTAAGGATCAATGATTGGGATGATATAGTCAAACCTGAGACTAATGTTGAAATAATAAAAAGGCTAAAATCAAGGAGTTCCAACATATTTGTTACTGAAAAACAAGGTAGCACGCCGCACTTTTCTCAAAGTACGACACACTTGATAAAAACAAGGAAAATAGTCTGATGGCATACATAAGCCATACAATGAGTTCACTATGAATAAATTGTTTAAAATTTCAACGTATTGATGTTTGTTGATGTTATTTGAGCATGAAACATCATTTAAAACTATTTGTACTAACCCATTAACGTTTACCTTGATGTTTTGTGATGTTAAGATAAAAATGGATCCCAACACGAGTATTGGTAGATTGTTCTTAGGAGAGAATAACTACGGTTCATTGGTTGAGGGAAGTAAGAAGAAAGAACAATGGAATGGACCTGAATTCCAGGATACGCTGAAAGCAAGAGGAAGAGTGCTAAGGTTTTTATCTTTTATAGAATGGAGGAAGAAGGGGAACGATATTCTTCACCATTCTATGTGGGCGGATTACACGCCTATGATGAAGAAATCAACTTAGCTCATGAGAAAAAATTTCTATCCAATGAGTTCGCTGTAAAAATGTGTTTGGATTATGAAGAGAAAGATGGAGAAAAAGTGATAAAAAGGAAATTGTTGGTATCTCTCAAAGGGGAATTTTACTTTGTCAAATTCATAATAAACCCTGAGGAGGAGGATGTTGAACTTGATGTGATACTTGGTAGGTCATTCATTAGACTTGCAAAAGGAGTTGTGGACTTTAGGAATGGAATAATCACTATTCATCCTGATTTTGATCTTTTATGTGATGGATCTGAGGAAGCTGAAAAAGACAATGATGATTGGGAACTAATGTTCGATCTGGAAGGAACTCCTGAACCGAAATCAACTAAACTTCCACCTTATGTTTGCAAAATAGGGAAAAACGCTAGGATAAAGAAGAGAGCACTCAATAGCTTACAGATATACTATCCAGATAAGGGACCATCCAAGTTCAGTGGTAAACCAATAACGCGAGAGGAGGCTGAACGTCAAGAGTTAGCTTTAAGTATCTGTCAAAAGTACGCATTGCTCGAAGAATATAGGCACGTGTTGGAAATCATGGCCTACAGTGACAAATACAAGAAAATACTCGATGAAATTATGATAGACAAGATCAAAATAGATGGAATGTTAGAGAAGGAAGAGGAAGAGGCAATTATTAAAGTCAAAGGTGAAGCTTTAAAGGAGAAAAAGGATCCAGGGGCATTTGTCATACCAATTAGACTTGAAGCTAGGATAAACCTCAATGCCTTAGTCGATAATGGTTCCAAGATCAATATGATGCCATATCGAGTGTATCAGAAGCTTGGGAGAGAAGAAGTCAAGAGAATTAACCGGGATATAACTATGACTAACCATACAAAAGCAGAGCCGATGGGCATGCTTAAAGACGTTCTATGCCAAGTAGGGGTAACTACTATCCTTGCAAAGTTTTTCATCCTAGACACCCCTATCGATCGACATGCTTAGATAATTGTTGGGAGAGGATTCTTGCACACTTGTGGCGGTATACTAAATACCAGGGAAAGAATAATGTCAACTTTTGATGGAGTCTGTCATCAAACGTTTAGGGCCGCTAAGATTGGATTAGACACAGCTGAGAGTGATAGTGATGATGAGGAGGATTACACTATCAAAAGGAATAAGTTTGGAGCACCCATATACGATTCTAAACCTGCTTACCCTTTCAATTGTAGCAACAAAACAAAACAAGCCTTAGCACTACAGACAGTGATAAATCCACTTCGGAAAGTCTGTGTATGGAAAAAGGCTGTGAGTTTTCTTGGATCATTTCCCGTACCATTAGAACACTTGGAATGGAAACCTGAATACCAAGGTTGTCACTCAAATGAAAAATAAGCAACAGGGCAATGGCGTACCAAAATCCGATTAACTGACCCTTATGGAAATGTTTACATGCAGGGTTTTACAACGAGAAAGGCAACAAGGAGATTGTCAAAATACCAGAATCTGAGTGACATCATGTCACCAAATTATACGCTGGCATAAGATACACCTTACTAAGTGGAATAAAGGAGAAAAAATAGTCCTCCCAAACTTACTTTTACTTTTATGTTTATGTTTGGCTTATGTAATAAAATTTAATAATAATAATATATTGCATTTCTATTGTTGCAGTTTAATTTTTTTAAAATTGTTAGAAGTACGCCGCACTTTTGAACGAAAGTTTTAAGAAACATATAATTTCCTTATTTAAATTTAGGCAAAAGATTATTAAAACCCAAAATCTGTATCTCATTATACAGCACGAAGAAAAAACGAAAACCTTTAACAATGCCTAGGATATGTTTTTCTTGATCTTTGTTATTTTATTTTCGATATGATTAGTTCAAGTTTTCTTTCTTATATATGCATGAATAAGACTAATTGATTATAATACTAGTTTATTTTACAATTATGATTCATAGTCACGTTATGCCTTATTATAATTTTTATTAAAGGGCAGTCCTCGGTAACACAAAAAGCATTTAATGAAACAACGAGTCGACCCGCCGGAACCCATAACCCTGCTTAAAAACGCCTTGGCTGCCTGAAAACCCAACCTAATCTGACTGAAATCCAAACCCGACTAATAAAATAATCCTTAATTCATCCACTAAATCATTAATTCTATGTGTTACGAGTTATATCTCACCTCCTCTCTCACAATCACAGTTTTAAATTAATTTCAAGATCTAAGTCACACTTCCGGTAAATCCACTTACAACGTATGAGTGCCATCTGGAATCAACATTCATCTTTAAGAATATATACCCTTATCGCGAGAATCTATTTTCATAACATAAACATACACATCCATCTACCCTCGATGCCACCAACCTCTTCGTTGCTGCCGTTCATAGTGTGTGGCGTTGGTGGTTAGTTGGTGACGTTGGTGATGATAGATAGGGTTAATGGTGTATGGCGTTGGTGTTTGGTGGGTGACATTGGTGACCTTACATGGGTGGTTTGTTTTATATTGGGGATTTGCATGGTAGTTGCACTATGTTTTTGTGATTGCTAACGCCGGTTTGTTGATCTTTAACGGAAGGTATATTTAGAATGTTGTATATTTAGAAGATTTAATTCTCAGTTTTTAGGGTAAATTGTTGATGTTGCATTGTTTGAGGATTTAATTTTGTGTTCTTTTGGGTAAATGTATACTTTTATAATGTGGGCGATGATGAGATTTGTGCGTCAAAATGTTGATGTTTTAGCTTATTTCGGCCATTTTGCTGCCCTTTTTCTTAATACTTTTTATTTCGTGAGTTTGTAAATTGCTAGAATTTGGTGTTTGCAATCACGGGTTGGTGTTTGCAAGAACATCCGACAATTAGGGGTCATTTTTGTTGGAATTAGGGGATGGTTGTGATATATTTGTAACCAGATGTTTGACAAGTGATTCGGTTGTGCTATACTATTGCTTCTGTGGGTTACGTGTTTGTGGGTGACGATGGGTGAAACCGACCCGTATCTTGGCGGGGCATCACGAAGTCGTGTTTGTAGCCATGACGAGTTTCGCACCCTCAAATGTGAACCTAACCGTTTCAGGTTTAAAGTTGATGGGTCGTTACGCCTGCCTTTTATGCCTTTTGCATAGTTTATATAATTATATCGACACTTTTGACAACGCCTTTGGCATATGCTTATCTCATGCTTTGCTGATGTTTGTTTTGTTGAATGTTGTAAGCTTTTTTGTTTGTTTTACAATTTCTTTAGTTGTAATCTGTTTCATCAGCTTTCGTGTTTCAACAGGACACCCGTGATGTTACGCAATCATTGTTAAGGGGCTGTGATGAGTTTACATGGATTCGATTAAAGCTGAGATTGTCTGCAACTTGGCGTGGCAACCTATTAGGTTTGCAGCCATGCTGGATGGATCTTCTTTTTCTCGATTAGTTCCCTATCTGAGCCTCATAGAATTATCTGCTTTCACACTTAAAAATCCGCGTTAAACGGTTTCTTGGATCTTATATTCCCACCATGTTTGAGTGTCGATAAAGTCCTGGAAGAACAGTTAAATGTTTAAGAGATGAGAGGCTGTGATGATAATATTTGAGCGGTCCCTAAGGAGATATAATTAAAATTCAGATTCCGTGCACTTTGGCGGGGCAAGCTTACTAAGTTTGTAGCCATGGTGGCCGTATCCTCATATCTGATTGCTCACTTATCTATCTTAACAGCTAAAGCCATTGGAGATACTTGACATAAGTGTTGCGACAGAATGCGCTTAGTGGCCAAAGCACAAGTGTTTATTTGTTACCACTACAATTTTTAATATTAAAAATTATAACTTTTGAGGCTTTCGTGTGTTCACGATCTGACATCTTGGCACTATGATTAAATTGGTGGCGATATCAGTTGTGGGAGGCTGTGATGAGTATGACCGCCTTCGATGGAACTAAGATTATTCGCGTCTTGGCGAGGCAACTTATTACAGTTGCAGCCATGGCGGATGGATCCTGTTTCTTCGATTGTTAGCCTATCTGAGCCTCATTTAGAATGATTTTGACACTTTATAGCGCGCTTCAACCTTTTAGTTTTTGACAGTCAGTTTAGTTCGGTGGAAATAAGTTGTTATTTATAAAAGCTTGTTGTTTATATGTTTTGTGCCTTCTGCAGCCAAGAGTGGCATTTGGTTTGGCTCTTATATTTGCAGACCCGAGCCTTATAGATATAGTGTTAGTTTTGTTTATGGGTGTGGGTTCTGGAAAATCTGAAATACGTGCTATGTGTGCTTGACTCAGAAGCGTGGTTGCTTATTTGCTAAACGTGCGGTTGCTAATTTGCACAGTGGGCTTTATTTGATCCGTATAATGGCCAGGCATCACGGACGGCATTTAAACAAACGCAAATCGATGTTTAGAGCCATCTTTGGCTCACATTTGCCTTGGCATTTTTAATTTTTTGCCTAAATGAAAATTTACAGATTGATGATGTTCCAAGCTATGCACTTGGTGTCTAAAAGGCATACCTCTAATATTTTGTGAGTTTCTAAACCCTCAAGTTATATTTTTTTATTGAATTTACTATTAAAAAAATGTTAAGGTGGTTGTGATGAGTTTTCATGGCATTGGTTAAAACCAGGATGGCAAGATTCATAGGCTTGTAGCCGTGGCGTACATATTCTAAAAAACACCGAGTTTGAAAGTTAAGATTGTTTGTGGGTCATGAGTTTTCGTGGTATGACTGCCATTTGGCTTAGCTAATTTGAGCGAACACTATGACTCTTAAAAAGTAGATAGCTTCTTTTTGGCTCTGAAAAATAATAACAGGAAAATGTAATTTTTTTTGACAGTATGTGTTTGGTTGGATTTTAGCCAGGTTTGGCTGAGGCCAAGAGCATGATACCGAATGGTGTTTTGCTTGGCTTATTGAATACAAATCTGATGTCTTATGCTCCTTTGATGTCGTCGCTCCTTTCGTTGCCGCTATCCACGAAGTGCGACAATGGTAGCAAGTGCGTGATGATGGTAACGGGCTCATAAGCCACAAGATAAGTTGACACGCAGTATATTATGTTATACTATTTATCTAAAAGGCATTCATTGCATTACTGTGAGCCTTTTCTATGGCGATGATGATGAATTTCTACTGTTGTGTTTTGTGAGCCATGGTTTACAAACACATGTATTTTGGCGAGGTAACCACAGCTAGACTGTGGTTGCAGCCATGAACGGTGTTTCGTGTGGTTCCCACACTAGCGGATCTGAGCCTCATAAGTTTGTAAATTGAATAAGCACGTAAAGCTGCTTATACAAAATTAGTTCTGAAAAGCATGATTATTGCAATGCAATCTAGAAGCGTAACCATTTTTGGTTTAGCGAGGCAATGTACTAAGGTGAGAGGGTTAGTATAATGCAGGTGAAAAGATGAGAGGATGATCGGTTATACATGGGTTTCTTTACAAACGGAAACATCTATTGTCGATTTGATTTTGGGCTACGCGAGGCAATGATGGGTTTAGGGGCAGGGAAGCTTAAAGAAGAGGTCGTCTGCACCTTGGCACAGTGACTTACAGAAGTTGCAGCCATGGCAGACGTTCTTCGCTTCGCAACTCTTCTGAGCCTCATATACGTTGGCATTTTGTCTCTTCCAGCCCAACGCAGGCCGAGTTAACTCTAGCAATGGGATCAGGTACATGAACATGTTTGATGCACATGTCAGGTTACTCTTCTTTCCCTTTGAAACAATGTACACGTCTTGATTAAAATCTATCACATTTATAATTTTATGACATTCGTTAGGCTTATATAAGCTAACTTCTAATTGTATGCAGGTATTACACAATCCAATGTTCTTATAACATTGAAAGTTTCACAAACGTGCTTAGCTTCGAGGGAAGAAATAAACTACTTGCTGAAATCTTGAGCATTAGATAACATGGAAGAGGCAAGACCAAGCGTTACTGAGAAGCCCACAAATAGATCAGTATATATCGACTTACACTTGGAAAACGAAGACGATGATATGATGATAGATGCACCATCAGTTAGAGATCTCGACCAACCGCCCGAGGTTTCTCACAGGAGACAAGTTTAGTGGCAAAGAATATTTGGAGCTGACATATTCTGCCAGAATGAAAGTCTAATTCACAAGAGAGGTAATAAAATGATACGGATTCTCTAATGAATGTTATTTTTTCGTTAAAAGACCATAATATTTATAAGATTCTAATTTAGTGCGCAATATGTTGGTATTGTTTGTATGCATTGTTGGAAATTTAGACTCATTAACTTATGAATGGGTAATCTGGGTTATGTTTTTGTTACTAATAGATTAAACGGGTTACAGTCATTTGAGTCCCACCTTGAATTTTTGATATGCAAAACCTCCTAAATGTCTAAATTATATAATTCATAAACCTTAAATGGCAATCTTCTACATATCTACTATGTAGAAGTCTTACTGATTTGAGTACATGTTGGCTGAAAGCATGTGGAAGTAAAAAAATAAGTTAAGGTCGACACTTATTATCGTTGTGGCGTATTAAGTTTTGTAGAAAGGACTTATCATTATAGATCATATAGGATATATAGGTATTTATCCATATAGGTTGTGAGTATGATGATAGTGGTGATTATATACCGGGCGGAGACAAGTGTTTGTGTTTTGGGAATGTTCTTGGTATAAATTTGGGACACGATCCAGTTCGACAAGCAGCTTTAAGTGCAGGACTTCTTAAGATAGTGGTCTCTACATCGGTTAACAAAGTTTGTGCTTCGGGGATGAAAGGTATGTCGACTTTCTTTAAAGGGTGTCATCTATTTTTTATAATTCAATTATCACTTATCCAAACATCCCTTTAGCTAATTTCAAATGAACATCAAGTAATATACAACACTCGAATAAAATATTATACACCATGATGCATTCGATATCTCTACATCATTTTGAAATCACACATCCTTGGTGCTTAAACACGTTTTCTTTGCCAACATAAATAAGGGGGTGTTTGGTTAAGGAAATAAGCAACAAGTTTTTAAGGGGTGTTGGTGTGTATTTACTGTTGTTTTTAGGGACGTTTGTATGTGCTACAAAACTGAAATGCTTCTTTACATTTCCTTGCTTAGAAGGATTGAGCAGCAACAATAGCAAACAAAATTAGTTATTTCTCTGCCTGGAACCATCGTTGAGCGGCTTTTAAAAAAAAGATACACTTTCCGACAACAGAGCCGTGGTGCCAATGCATGACTGAGTCGTACCACAAAACGACAATTCACGGTATAGTGAAATAAAGAGGCCAAGAAGTTAAAAGTTAGGAAAAATTGTATAAAATTGAATAACTGAATGGTGTAGTTTCTATAAATGTCATGAGTTGTTGCAGCTTAATTCTATTGAATACTACTACTAAAATCTGCATGTGTAATATTTATGGTCTAATGTTTCTAATGATTCAATAAGCATAATCTTTGATGCATACACTCTGCATTTTGTAAACTTGGGGTATAAAGATGCAAGCAAAAGCACTAATTCAAAGCCCAACTAAAACACGTGAAATCCCAAGCTTCGTAGCGAAGCACGGGTTAAAAACCTTGTTAAGAATATGGTATAGTAAGAATGTTATTAATTAGAAGAAGTTTTGTAAGAGAAAGTATAAGTAAAAAAGAAAGAAGAAAGATTGCACGCCTGTATTGTTTTTAAACCCAGGAAGTACGCCGGTTTTCTTATCAGAACTGACGCACTCTTTTAAAATCCAGGAAGTATGCCGCACCTCTCAGGAAGTGCGACGCACTTTTATTCAAAAACTGGGAAGGGATATTCGAAAACGATCATAAACACGACCACACAATCAATTATGTTTTCTAACGCTAATATCTGCTGTTTTGGTAATATTTTGAATACAAAAATCTATTTTATTCGATGATGAAGCTGAGTCTTCTTTGTCAAGACCAAAGAGGGCCAGGATATCTGTAAATACTGATAAAACATTTAAAAAACATGAGCTTCATGAATTTTTTTCTATGAGGAAAATGTAACAAAACCCTAAAAGTTGGATACAACAACAACCTAGCCGAAAATCTATCAAAACAAATATACTCACCTTTCGTTGTTGATTGGAATGTTCTAAAAACCCTTGGATGTGCTTCTGTTATTGATGAGATGTTGGAGATTAGAGTACACGAAATAGGAAGTGACGAAGTACTGTTTACATCCAAGGCATGGTTGAATGCATTTAACATTAATGAGCCGATATATACTGAGATATGTCAAGAGTTTTACGCTACTTTCGAGTTTGATGAAGCTGTAGCCGATGAAGATTTATTAACGGAAATAATGCAGATTGATAAGAACAAACTACACAACACAAGAACTAATCCAAAATTCTCAAAGGCGAGAAATTCTCTTGATCAAAGCAAAAGCTTTTATTTATCAAAACTCAAAACATAATCAATACAAAGAAAAAGACCCTATATTTATAGGACAAGTAGAATCAACCTAAAAAGATTGAATATTACTTTCCTATTCCTAAACATATAATTATATTTATAGGACAAATAGAATCAATCTAAAAAGATTGAATATTACTTTTCTATTCCTAAACATATAATTGATTAAGAATATAGTTTCCTAATCAAAGTTTATTATCACACAAGGAAAGAACATATAAAAAAGAAACCAAATAACTTGATTAAAACTCGAGATATTCAACCAAGTTGACATTGCGATCCAATGTCCCTGCATCATCCTCCCCTTCTTGAAAAAAACTCGTCCTCGAGTTTTGCCTTACTCATCCCTTGTACTCGTAACATCTAACTTTGTATCCCCTGCATTAAATTCCCTTTTGTTATAACGACTCGGCCTCGAACCTTGATCGACTTAAAACCCAACTTATCCACCACCATCACATAATCTTTATTGCGTTGAGTACAAGGCAATCCCAATACAAAATCAAGACTAACCACTTCTTGAGTAAATTGAGGCTCCCCTATCACATCTGACTCGGCAATGACAAAGATTTCAACCGCCACCTGTACACTTGGTGTGTCGAAAACACTTTTATTCGAGTCATTTGTTGCAGTATCTATATCTTAGTGACCCATAAACTGATTAATTACAGGAAAAATTTTAGTATGAGACAAACCCGCGGAGCTAGCATCCAACTCAAACTCAACAACATGACTATCGTCTAATTTATTGATGTTTAATGCATCAACCGGATCATCATTAACATCGAGTTTCTGTAATTCAGGTGTTTCTATAGGCTTGTGTTGAACTTCATCCGTTGGTAACTCCTCTTGAATATCTTGTTGAGCAGAAATATTTTTAGTTCAAGCTTTATATTAATCATCATCAAATACTGGGGCTTCTTCATAATCAGCATTTACAACCTCCTCTTCGTCGCCATCTTCCTTTTCCTCATTATTGGTGTCATAAACAGGAAATGATTCATCTTCCACAAACATGATAGGTTCTTCTTAAAACTTGGATATTCGTTAACAAAAGGATACTCCTCTTCCTCATCCCATATATCCCAGATAATAGGTTCTGATTCTGTTTCTTTTGTCAACAAAGGATTTCCTCCGCCAAAAGGATTGACGTCCTCTGACCCATCGTCCTAGACGTTGGAGTCAGTTTTCGTCTCTTCTGCCGGTGATTCCTGCTGTAACTGCGGGAACTTGAGTTCTTGAATCCGTTGCTTGAGGCTCGCGATCTTCACGTCACGTGAATCTGGTTTGTTTCCTTGTCCGACAAACAAGAGGAGGTTGTAAACGCTTATTATAAAGAAGCCCTAGTATTTGATGATGATCAATATAAAGCTTCAACTGAAAATATTTATGCTCAACAAGATATTCAAGAGGATTTACCAACGGATGAAGTTCAAGACAAGCCTATTGAAACACCTGAATTACAGAAACTCGATGTTAATGGTGATCCGGTTGATGCAATAAACATCAATAAATTAGACAATAGTCATGTTGTTGAGTCTGAGTTGGATGCTAGCTCCACGGGTTTGTCTCATACTAAAATTTTTGTTGTAATTAATCAGATTTCGGGTCACCAAGATATAGATATTGCAACAAATGACTCAAATAAAAGTGTTTTTGACACACCAAGTGTACAAGTGGCGGTTGAAATCTCTGTCATTGCCGAGTCAGATGTGATAGGGGAGCCTCAGTTTACTCAAGAAGAGGTTAGTCTTGATTTTGTGTTGGGATTGCCTTGTAATTAACTCAATAAAGATTATGTGATGGTGGTGGTTGATAAGTTGGGTTTTAAGTCGATCAAGGTTTGAGGCCGATTCGTTATAACGAAAGGGAATTTGATGCAGGGGATACAAAGTTGGATGTTATGAGTACAAGGGATGAGTAAGGCAAAACTCGAGGATGAGTTTTTTATCACGTGGGGGAGGATGATGCAGGGGTATTGGATCGCAATGTCAACTTGGTTGAATATCTCGAGTTTTAATCAAGTTATTTGGTTTCCTTTTTTATATGTTCTTTCCTTGTGTGATAATAAACTTTGATTAGGAAACTATATTCTTAATCAATTATATGTTTAGAAATAGGAAAGTAATATTCAATCTTTTAAAGTGGATTCTACTTGTCCTATAAATATAAGGTCTTTTTCTTTGTATTGATTATGTTTTGAGTTTTGAGTATAATAAAAGCTTTTGCTTTGATTAAGAGAATTTATCGACTTGAGAATTTTGGATTAGTTCTTGTGTTGTGTGGTTTGTTCTTATCGATTCGCATTATTTGGTATCAGAGCTATGGTACTAATAGTCGAACGAAATTGTGAAGAGCATCTAATTCATAGATTCGCCGGATGAGACAACGAACCAGATCCACGTGACGTGAAGATCTTTAGCCTCAAGCAATGGATTCAAGAACTCGAGTTCCCACAGTTACAGCAGGACTCACCGGCATAAGAGGAGAAAACTGAATCCAACGTTTGGGACGATAGGTCAGAGGACGTTAATCCTTTTGGCGGAGGAAACCTTGGTTTCATGATGACCACTATGATAACCCTTTGTTGACAAAGGAAACCGAATCAGAACCTATTATCTGGGATATAGGGGATGAGGAAGAGGAGTATCCTTTTGTTAATAAATATCCAAGTTTTCAAGAAGAACCTATCATGTTAGTGGAAGAGGAATCGTGTCCTGTTTACGACACCGATAACGAAGAAGAAGAATCGATGCCAGTTTATGATACTAATATTGAAGATGTCATTGAGGAGGAAGAAGGATTTGTTAGGAAAGAAGGATTTGGTGAAGAAGAAGACAACATAAAAGACGTTGTAGTTGTGACTAATGATCTTTGTTCTTCAATGATCCAAACTATTTTAAGCGTTGATTTTGAGAAAGACATCAATACAAAAGCACACGAGTTGATGTTGTTTGGAAAAAGTATTATTATCAAGGTTAGCCAAAGTTCATTCAAATTTCTGATTTGTAAAAAATATCAAGAATGGTATTTGAAAGCTCCACCCATGGGCGATAAATTGGGTTTTAAGACGATCAAGGTTCGAGGTCGAGTCGTTATAAAGAAAGGGAATTTGATGCAGGGGATACAAATTTAGATGCTACGAGTATAAGGGACGAGTGAGGTAAACCCGAGGACGAGTTTTTTCAAGTGGGGGAGGATGATGCAGATTAGTCAAAGTCAAAATATTTACTTTCTTTTTTTATTTATGTTTCTTGTTGGACAAAAAAATTTGGTTAGGAAAGTATCAATTTCTAATCAATTATAAATTTAGAAAAAGAAAAGTCAAATCAATCTTTATTTAGATTGATTATAGTTTTCCTATAAATAGTGGTTATTTTCTTTGTATTGAGATATGTTTTGAGTTTTGATAATAATAAAAGCTTTTGCGTTAATCGAGTTCCCCACTGGAATTATCGATCCAATTGTTCTTTTAATTCGTATGTTGTTCGGCCGTTAACGATCCACATCATTTGGTATCAGAGCCTTAAGCAACGGAAAAGGTTCTGAAGTTTAGACTAGGAGGTAAGGCACACTCTATAGTATGGTCGATTTTGCTAGACACCTAGGTCTTTACACTGAGGCTGAAATATAAGAAGATGGTTTTGAAACCTATTTCATTGGAGGACTTAGGAATGGTGATGACTTTAATGCTGATTAGTATTGGTTAGATATCAGCAGTGAAGATAAATTGACCTTGTCTAGGAGTTCTGCTAAAACAGTCAGGAAACACGTGCTGAGAATTTTACAGAAAATGATTACATATGGTTTATGTCAAAGGACTACACGGTATGATAAAATTCAAAAAAATGACTTATGGCCACTGAGTATGTTTGAAGCCAATCACCAGAATGGTTATGCTAATGTTACATAGTTACTAGCTAAGTGGATGAAGAGAAAAAGGAGTAGGAACATAAAGAGAAAGCCTAATCAGATGTGGGCAGTTTGTGACTAGGGTTGCTAAGAGCCTTGGTGATTGGAAGATGATGTGTTGGATGGTCTGAACACTCCGATTTACTACAGATTGCTAGATGTAAACGCCCTTAGAGAATTGATCAGCTCCAATGGGAGGTTGATACCTTAGGAGATCACGCCAAGTATTCTGAGAGTTGCTACACCAAGGGTTGTATGCCATACTACTTCTGATATGTATGATAAGATTGGACAGTTGGAAACTCGTATTAACATCAATGGAGGAATGATGAGTAGACAATCTTACCATTCGGACATATATGCTAGTGTTTTGGAGCATATAGGTGCACATCAGGGAACTACGCTGAGAGGCCCATATAACCCACCAAATTATGCTGAGGAGCCGCAACAACAGGATGAGGAGTGATACTATGATTTATCGATTGAGTGTGATTTTAGATTTTTAAAAATAAAACTTTTTCTTAAATATATATTGTTACTTTTTGTGATATGTGATGAGGTGTCATTTTATACACTTTTTCGGGGTCATTTAACCCCCAATATCGTGTATTTATGCCCAAAATATGTACTTAATCGTTCCTTTTTAGGTATTTTTCATTTGGATGACATTTGGATGAATTACACGTGACTTGGGCTCATTTGGAGAAGAAACGGACGAGACTATGAACCAGCACCAAGACTCTTGAAGATTTGTGCTCACAGAGCCTAGAGACGGCGTCACATATCATACACGACGCCGTCACACTTCATCTAGTGACGGCGTCACACATCTCATGATGGCGTCAGCCCGCACCGACTCAAACGCAGATCTAGAAGATTCATTTTATGACGGCGTCACGGCTAAAACGCGACGCCATCACATCGATTTTCTTATATATACAAACCTGAATTTAGGGTTTTGAGTGTGTAACTTTAGAATAAAAAGAGGGTACGAACCCTAGTTCGTTTAGCAGCTGTAGGAGACGATTTTAGCGCATAAAAACCCTATTGTAACTCTTCCAATTCATGTTTTAATCAAGTAAGATTTACTTAATCATTCAATATGTCTATGCATTGTTTGATCTATTGTTCTTGCTTTATTCTTAACATGCTTGGCTAAACCTATTATTGTGTTTATTTATGATTGTATGAAAACTAGAATGTAGATCTTAGTGATGTTGCCTCTTGTGATGGATGTGCACGTTAGGCTTTAGAAAACTAGCTTTCTGTTAATCATTGCTATTGATGTGTCTAGGGAAACGTGATTGTGTAGAAATGATACCATCGGGTAGGAGTCTTCATACTACCTTGCCCCCAAATATGGTTGATCCACTTTTAATGTATTTTATATGTACTTAGTAAACTCCTAGGGGCCGTGTAATAGTCTTCATACTACCTTGCATGTGCGTTGCTCTAGCAGCATACTAAGTAGACGGCGAGTTCGTGTAATTCGTTCATGCTTTAGGAAATAGTTACACAGATCATCACAAGTGTGACAAGGGAACAACATTAGGAGAAGCAATCTAGGGAGTAATACATGATTCAATAGACATAATCTTTTATCTCATTGTTATCACCTTTAGTTTAGATTATTATTTAGTTTAATTAGCTAAAACCAAACCACTCTATCTAATATATGATTTTACCTGCTTTCATAAAATACAAAAATACAAAAAGAATCTTCCTTCAACCTTTAGAATTATGTTAGACCGTGATCAAGCATTCCCAACCTATTCCTTGAGTGAACGATAAACAACCTCGAGTCTTGCCTATACTACACTACAACGATTAGGTGCACTGCCTAGGGAGTTGTAAAACTTCTCGTGTAGAAGTACTACGACGACCGCACATCAAGTTATTAGCGTCGTCGCCTGGGGAATTGTTAGGTTTTGATCATAGTTTAGGTTAATTCTACTTGCTTGAATCCTTTCGAGTAAGAATTTAATTCCCGCACAGTAGCTTTCTTGTAGACTATCTTTTCTTCGTTAATTGTTTCGTAACCCATTATTGTCAACCACCATGAGAGACGAGAATCCTATCCGTACTCTAGGAGATTACTCCAGACCAAGCCACGAGGGCTATTGGAATACCATCGAGCTCCCCGAAAGGAACAACGTGGTACCTCTTCGATCCGACACCATCCGGTTGGTGCAAAACGGATGCTCATTCCACGGACTACAATCCGAGGATCCAAATGTCGTGGTGACATATGAACTATTATTTTGAAAACAATTTTTAGATTATTATATATGTTTGAATCTATATTGTTGGGCACTTGAGTATTTCTATTACAGGAATAAAGAACGCAGGAACGAATATATGAAGGCTTTATCTTTAGCTTCATACGTTATGGAAGAAATCACAGAAGGGAAGTATTATCCTATTTTCCCATTTATCCTTTCTCTATAATTTTTCTCGCATTAGGGACAATGCTCATATTAAGTATGGGGGGAGATAAATGTGAAAAAGCTTAACATTTAACAAATTAAAAACTTTTTACTGATCACAATAAGCAAATCTGACTCTGGATTGATAACTTACTAACATATTTTACCCAAATACCCTTAACATTTTATTTGAATTCTTGGGAAAATTTTACCTTTAGCTTTCTCGAGTTAAGGATTCGAGCAATTGCACATGTCTCGCTCATGGATTTGTTCGAGCATATGTAGTTTTGTCTCTTTTTCTGGAGCACTAGTATCGGTTTAAAATTATATGAGTGTGCCGGTGATTTGTTAATTTTAGAACTTGTGCTTGAAATCTTTACGAAACCGCAGTAAGAATACGTTCGCGTATTGTAAACATTTAACTGATTAAGAGGTGATATAAAAAGAAAAATATAAATATAAATAAACTTTGTCAAAAAGCTTTTTAATCTAATTATCTGAAACTTTATCCGTTATATTGAAGGAGAAAAAGCAATTATTATTATGAAGTGCGAATGTCGCATACTTCTAAGATCGTTTGAAGTGATATGCTTATCATAAGTATGGGGGAAAGCAAGTATTTCTCAAAGCAAAAGAAAGAAAAAAATAAGGCAAAAATAAGCCAAGAAAAATTTGAAAGTTGGTACGTTTACG
>BQNB010040567.1:0-37748 GCA_026074375.1 Tanacetum coccineum
ACTTCAAGAAATGCAGGATGCTCAAACTGCAAGCACTTGCTTGGAAAGATAAAAGTACTCGAGGCAACACTAGAAATGTATATGCATCCGGAACAACACACACATAATTCAACCGCACTACTTCACGAAGTTTACAACGACATGGGAAATCTTGGTTTAGAGTAGTTTGTCATTTGGAATGTAATTCATATGATTGATTGTTTTAACTTTTATGCCTTTTCTAATGTATTAAATGTCTATGTCGAATAAAATGTGTGTGTTTCATAAAAACTTGTAGTCTTTACAATAAAAAATTTAAACACAATACATAACTCATTCATTAAAATAAATTACAAATTACAATAAGAAGACTAAACACAATAATGAATTTTAACAAAATACATAAATTGTAAATTAAAACATTAGATAACTAAACTAGTGCGGTTTTAACATTAATATATTATTTCATTATTTCGTTCAATATTGTGATAACCGGTAACTTTTCCGAATTTTTAGTATTTTTAAAATACTATAAGTATAAATTTGTGTCTTTCGAACTTGTTAGTTCTCTTGGAGAAAACTAAAAAGTTGACTTTGGTTGACTTCTTTTGCGTAAAACTGTTACGGTTTAACCGGGTATTGAGAGTCTTGATTTTCTTAAATGAATCACTTTTTATTCATTTTATCCGTATCGAAGTATTTATGTTATCGTTTTAACGATTACCGGGAAGATTTCCCACGTTCAGCGAAAAGCGTCACGCAACGCGTACTGGCATGATAGTAAATTTAAGTAAGTTATTTAAGATTCCTATTAGCGGTTGTCTTAAAATGAGAGTCTTAGAACTACGTCCAGAGACTAGTAAGGGAATCGAAAAACTTCGTGAGTTTAACAATTAAACAAACAAATGACTAAAAATCTATTCTTGGTCAACCTTAAGGCATATTGACGCGTTTTAGTATATTGTGAGTCGTTTCATAAGCGAATGTAACCCTTTCCCTTTTCTGAGATTTTGAATGTTCTAATTTAGTCCTTTGACTATTAGACTTTTGTTAGTTTCGTTAGAACAAGTACCGTGATGACGGTGGCGAATCAATGTGATCGTGAGTATTTCGTGTTTATGTTACTTGTGTTAATCCTTTCTAGAGTATTTTATCTATGTTGAATATGTTTCGGGAGGTTCGTCCCCTAAA
This sequence comes from Tanacetum coccineum, assembly GCA_026074375.1. Lineage (NCBI taxonomy): Eukaryota > Viridiplantae > Streptophyta > Magnoliopsida > Asterales > Asteraceae > Tanacetum > Tanacetum coccineum. Next base: position 1,171 of record BQNB010040567.1, read on the forward strand.
TAGCTTGAAATGCCGAAAAACGAGTCCTGACACGTCCGTTAATGTTCAAAACGAATTTTGGGAAGTTTAAATGTGAAATATGTCATGTAAATAACCGAGATTCATGGAAAAGTATTTTTGGGTTCATTAAAATTACTAAGAAACTTTGGGTAACATTTTAAATTGGCGAAACTTGAGTCGTAAGCAAACCCGACACAAAACGAAGACTCCCGAGACCACCTAGGATGCTATGACCGGTCAAGACAAGGGGGGAACAAGAGGGCTAGTTTTTAGCTATTGTGTCCAACCACTAGTACTATAAGCCTTGTCATGGCTTACAACACACTTTGTGCATGATTTTGAAACCACATTTCTCTTTCTTTTGCTCTCCCTTGCTCGTCTGATTAAAACACACACACACACACACTTAAAATTTTTTGCAACTTGATCAAGAACATGAAGACATAGAAGTTTTGGGTTGATTCTAGTATTCGGGTTATCATTTAAACAACGTTTGGGTTGTCGGATCGTGTCTTAGCTCGCTTTCAAAACCCTCTTTGTAAGTCTTATAAATTTTAATTTAACTTGTACTTTTGAATGTCTAATGATGCGTAGAAGCTAGTTGTACGGTGCGTTTTCTAAAAATTTAACACGGAAAATTTGCGGAAACCCATTAAGGGTGCGTTTGGGGTTCGAACTAGGGAAACAAAAGGGAACAAGGTTTATCATTATGATGTTGTGGTTGTGATGGTTGGAAAACATCTATTTACTATTTAGCTTATTTTGGTTAATAGTTTATTTGGCTTATTTATAAGCATTATTAAACTTATTTTGGGCTTATGTTGGTTCGAAAACCACAAGGCGAAAGGCCATGGGGAGATACCGTCTGTGATCCATGGATCTCCAATCGGGAAACCGTATCCAAGCTCCGTGGCTAGTCTGCGCTCTTTGGACTTTTCAAACTTAGCGAACTGAAACATCTGAGTAGCTAAAGGAAGGGAAATCAACCGAGACCCCGTTAGTAGCGGCGATCGAGAGCGGATTGGTGCTTTGAAGAAAAACAAAGACTAAGTTGGACAAGGAAACAAGTATTTTTGGTTGATTACCTCTTATGTCGAAATTTTGTGAGCTTATTTGATAGTCTATTGTGATATCTAAAGAACTACGTAGCTTATTAGCTTATTTAAAAGCTTAATATACTTGTTTGGAGCATAAAAGGGCTCACGGCCCAATAAGCCCAATAAGTCATGGCTTATTGTAGGCTTATTGTGGTTCGAATTATTTTGGTAACTATTGTTTGGGCTTATATTTACTAATGGTCTTTAGTATTGGGCCTAAATCGTATTTTATACTTATGAATAGCTTAATGGACTTCTAGTGGGCCTCAATTAGACAAAACTAGTCGTTTTACGTGTTTCAACGAACTTTTGGAAGGCGAACATACTTAAGTCATGATATGGAAAGTCGTTTGGAGAGATGTGTTTTGATGAACGTTGCGAAATATGGATTTTTGGAATTTTGTCAGAAAATGGTGAACTTGGGAAAAATTGTTGAAATTGAGGTTTTAAACCTCGGAAAACATTGTGTAAACGAACGAGTCATGTCGAATTTTCGTAAAATTTCTATACTTAGATTTCTACTTAAAGCTTATTTTCACGACAAATAATAAAATACTATTATTTTAATAAGTCGACTAAATGACAAAAAATATATATTTTATAAAAATAAAATATGAAACATTTCTAAGTTGTTTTATGTACATAAATGTTTAATTACCTATAAGTTATACAATTAATTAAGATAACTAAGGTTACCGAATGGATGTACCAAAGTATATTTTTTAAGGTCTATTATTTAGTTATCTTATACTACTTAACTATTTTACTTAAATAGTATAAGTAAAGTATGAATTGGAGTATGTTATCTTGAAGTTAAGCCATCAACCATCACACCACTGATAACGCTAAGGGTGAATGTACAACTCATCTGACCTCTATGCATCAACCTAGAAAACATCTTTTGAAACGTAATTGGACTAGGACGTGTTCGGATGTCGTTGCATTTGGTTGATTGATCTAGATCTTTGCTACTGTCACCTTGTTGAGGTGAGTACTCGTAGCCTCACTTTTAAAATCTTTTTCGTTGGAGGAAAATGATACTCAAATCTGTTTTGAACTGATTTTCTATACTGTGCAAAAGTTGATTTGTTTTTTTGGGACAATGTTATGTGCATATGACTGCTATGTGAATGACATGAGTTTTGGTAGAATATGTTGTGTGGGACTTTCTATGTGGATCTTTTGTGTGGGAATTGTAATCTTCCGCCCTATAGCTCCAGCTGGTAGGCTTTAGGTGCGTGTGAATGGAGAGTTGAGGACATTGCGTGGCAATGGTCCATATGGATGAGGTTTAGATAGCATGGAATTGCTATGATTGGTAATTGAATGTGTTGCATGTATTCATTGTCATATTGCACAATTGTCCACTACTTAAAATATTAGCACATCGACTAGGTTTTCTATCAAACCTACGAGCTCACCAACATTATTGTTGACCTTTTTGAGTATCATTTTCAAGTGTGTTTCAACCAAAGGTAAATCGGGAGTAATGGGAACTAAAGACGTACACTCGAGGGGTGTTTATCCAGAGACTTGAGTCTTTCAAATCTAAAATGTAACTTGTGAGTCATTTTAAAACTAGATCTTTGTAAAAATGTATGGTATGATCTTGTACCTTGAGCAATGTAAATCATTATGTCGCATTTCCGTGTTTCCGCCGTAGTCGGGGTGTGACAGATTGGTATTCAGAGCCAAGGTTATAGAAAATGACCGTTTTTATAAAATAATAACGCAACTATAACCAAACTAGAGTTTTTAAAAAACCTCGAACATGGCAAAAGTTAACTAGCCCGAACAGTTCATAGTTTTTCCTAAATTACGCATAGCCTGATCAACTATGCCTAATTCATGAAGGACTATGAAATGATAGGGGTAGTTTTTTTTAAGTTATGTTAGGGGAAGGGGAGGGAACATATGAAGTCTAAGACCACCTGAAAATGAATTGACCTTGAGCGTACATATTGCATAATATGTACTTTCGCGTAGTAATGTGGTATGAGAATGCTTGCGAGCATTAAGGTCTAGATTATCGTTGATTGTCTAGTGTTTGCCATGCTGCCTTAGTTGTATTGCATAATGTCCTGAGAGCCTTGGTAGATATGTTGTTGGTAGCGATGTTGATTAAGGGCGTGTCTTTGGTAGCTATGTTGTTGTATTGCATGATGCCCTGAGAGCCTCAGTAGATATGTTGGTGGTAGCGATGTTGATTAAGGGTGTGTCTTTGGTAGCTATGTTGTTGTATTGCGTGATTCCCTAAGGCGCTTATTCTATATCGAACCTTGTTGGTGCTTGTTTGTCGCTCGTACCTCTTTGATATATTTGATATATATATAAGAGTGTATATATATACGTATATACGGTTACAAACACCTAATTTCAAGCGTTATGTTGATTACTATATGTAAGCAGAGTTATGCTGATAATTTGAGTAATGATATTTTATGGGAGTACTTATACCCTTTATCGTGTTATCACATGTCATGTCTACCCCAGCTTACTTTGATTCAGAGATTATCTTATAGACCGACGGGGCTCAAATCTCCCGAGTGCCTATCCCATTATCTGATGACCCTTATAGGGCAGTTAGGCAATCACATTTAGTTGATACGGACACTAAGTCCAGACCCCTTGATGATCTTAAGGAGACAGAGATTCCCCAGCCACTACCTAGTGTATTATCACTCGTTCCGCCATCAGATGATCTTTACTTGATAGTTAGACAGACTCATACACCTGCCACTATAGACATTGAGTCTGAGCCAGAGGAGGCCCCCTCAAAGATAGAGGAGTTTGAGGCTTCTGAGCCATCGGATACTAGGATCACCTCACCACACTCCACAGCTCCATCAGATTCCACCACAATGTTATCCTCTGATCACCCACTTGCTCAGACATCACTTTCCCTGACCCAAGCTTCATACTACCGTAGTATCGCACGTATGGCCGTGCGTACTCAGTCGACCTTATCCCCGGGCATGTTAGCCCGAATAGCGAAGGCAACTGATTTGTCTCCCTCTTCATTTTGTAAGAGGTATAGATCCTCTTACGAGACACCATCACCATCATCATCTCCGATCCTTCCCATACGGAAGAGGTATAGGGGTACATCAGAGCTTGTAGAGGACACTAAGGATGAGAGTTCGGATTCGGATACTAAGAGAGAGGGTTCAGAGGACGAGGATCTTGGTTCAGAGGACGGGGGTCATAGTTTAGAGGACGAGTGTCCTGGTTCAGAGGAGGAGGAGGAGGTTGCACCTGAGGGTCAGCAGCAGGCAGTCCCAGTTATGGATACAACCGCGAATGAGCCTTTGGGTCTTGATTATGGGGTGTTGAGACGTCGTGAGTTGGCATTAGGAGAAGGCTCGGTGCCTAGTACATTTGAGATAGGACAGAGTTCTATGTCTATGTCAGAGCAGCAGAGGGTAAAGGAGACTTCTACACCTAGGCCAGGGGTTCGTGATACATGGGTAGATCCTGCGGATGACACAGTTTATACAGACATTTCGGTCGATGTACCACCAGTTCGTGTATCTGTTCAGACACCACCCTTACCTGAGTGGTCATCCAGTTCTTTACCAGTTTCACAATCATCCCTAGCAGTTCCTACCCCGGTAGCTTCACCAGTGACTACCCCAGCAACCAGTATAGTAGTAGGTGAGGATGAGTTCTTAGAGGTAGGGGCGCAACTTGAGCTTCATGGGAGCATAATCCATGATTATACACAGCGTTTAGACGCACTGCCACCTACATTGTTTGAGGGTTATGATAGGGATCTTAGAGAGTTGTATACCAGTCGCGTGAGGTGCCGCCGCATCGCGCTGGTACCCGGCTAATTTTAATATAGCCTGTAACAAAAAATTGCTTTTAATTCATATAATCATGTTAATATTTGACCGTAAAAGGTATAAACGTTTTATTTTAGATGAATAATCTTTGACCATGCGTTTATTTTAGACATTTCTTTATAGTTTATAAATCTATACTACTGTTGAAGCATAATTTGGTCGGGCCGGTCCTGACGACTCTCCTGGTGCCGTTCGCCGTCTTCCCGGGCCTTGAATAGTGCTGCCAACAAAGAAGAACCGGTTAGAAGGGGACCCGAGGCCGGAGCCTGGGATCCACCCTTCGACGGTCAAGAATAGTATAAGCATGTTATATAAAGAGGTGGTAGAGAATAACCTGTAGAGGTAGGATGATCCTACCCCTGTATATATAGTGTATGGATTAGGGTTACGTAGGATGTGGGCCACCCTTTTATCGGGTTCGGCCCATTGGGTCCGGCCCATTCCAGACTATACGCCAACATGTCCCCTAGTCTAGTATGATATGGTTCTTGATCATGTTATGCTAGACTTATTCTTTGTCTAGAGGTATCTTCCTTTTGAACCATACGCCGCTATTTGTGCTCGGATGCTTGGTTTCCCGTGTTTGGACGGTAAAGACCCCGTAAAAAGAATATGTTTTCTGTAGCTGGGGTAACACTAGCATTGGCATGGTACCATTCTTGTTCATCTCTAACGAGAGGATGATGAGAATGATTTATAATGATGAAGGCGGATCCCACATATTGCATGATGAAATGGGTAAACTTATACCCCTTATAATCGCCTATGGCACGAACAATAGTGCGAATATTGCATTCGTCTTAAGGCCGGCAGAAAATGTATTTATGCGGCTGGGTCAATTGTTAGATTACCCATAATGCGAATATGGCATTCGTCTTACGGTCGACGAAGGACGTACTTCCGTGGCTGGGTAATGCGAATATGGCATTCGACTTACGGACGACGGAAGACGTACTTCCGTGGCCGGGTAATGCGAATATGGCTTTCGACTTATGGCCGACGAAAGAGGTACTTCTGTGGCCGGGTAATGCGAATATGGCATTCGACTTACGGCTGACGAAAGACGTACTTTCGTGGCCGGGTAATGCGAATATGGCATTCGACTTAGTACCGGACTTGCAATGCCTCTTACGTACTTGGTGCCAATATGGCATTCGTCTTAGTATTGGGCTTGCAACGCCTCTTACATACTTTCTATATCCGGAGATACTTACGTGACATGCGCGAAGATAATTATAATGGTATCGTTATACCCCTATAGCCCCCCAAGTTTAATGGTGCTATGTTCGATTAGTAGTATTAAACTTGCAGACAAAGTATCCAAAAAAAACATGAATAATTTTAGCACCTACCCAAACAGGCCGTGGCATGCGTAATACGGAGCTTACTAGAAAGGTGGCTGGTTCATATACCCTAATGTGTTATGCACGAAACTTGTAGCCTACTAGGAAATAGCGCTCGACTATGTCCGATATGAAATGAAACACAAGGTGTTTGTTTATTTATTATGTCTCGATTTCGGAAATTTAACTCCGTACATTAGGAAGGTAGCGGATATGAATTAAAAGTAATATGATTTAACTAATAATAGGTATAAGAACGTGTATAACAAATTTTTTCACGTTTATGTAAGTAAGCCTTGCACGCCCCCTTCATGCCTCCGCAAGCGCTAGTTACATATAGGACTACGTAAGCCATAAAAACGACCGAGGCACGGTCATGTGTCATGAGGATGATAGCTAAAAAACTTTCCACAGATGACCAGTGTGGAACAACACAAGTAGGGTGAATCACAAGAACTTTGCTAATAAAATAACTCACCCTCACCCTAATAGAAGATTTGTTCCACAAGCAGTATTAACCAAGTCTGGCAAAATTAATACTGCTAGTGCAAGTGTTAATACTTTTGTCAGACCAGTTAATACTGCTGGCTCAAAAATAACTGTGAGCCATCCTAGACCAATATCAAATGCTTATAAAAAGGGATATTAAATAAGAGATAGGCTTTACATATTTGAATCAGTTAGGATAATTTTGAATCCCTATGATATCGGCCGTATCTTGGGCCGAAGTTACGGAAACCCTAAGGGTTAGTCAACCTATAAAAGGAACTCAATTATCATCAATACAGGTATCTTACAAACCCTAAACACATTTGATTACTCTCTCAGAATCCTATACTTACTCTCACGCCGGAGTCTAATCGTGGGATCCGCTCCCACGATAAGGTTAACAGTGTTTGTTTCCTTGTGCAGGGTTCTCTAAACAAGTTCACTTGATACAAGAATAAGGCTCTATATACCCGAATAGCTGCCTATTCGGACCAAGTAAGACCCAACCTAACTTTTGTATCAACAAGTTGGCGCCATCCGTGGGACCACGAATAAACTATGTTTCGTGTTCTCATGAAAAGCAAAAATCAGTTTCGAAAGTCGGTAACTCTTAAACCTTCGTATTTTTGTTTTTCGCTCCCGCTATTATGCATTCTGTCATATGTAAAAACTTGATTTGATAAGATATTTTACATATCTTTTTAAATTGGTAACAAGATATTACCAATATTTTTTTAATTTGATAAAAAGATTTTATCCATATCTTTTTAATTGGTAACAAGATATTACCAATATTTTTTAATTTGATAAAAAGATTTTATCAATATCTTTTTCCTTATTTGCATTACCCGGCCACGGAAGTACGTCTTCCGTCGGCCGTAAGTCGAATGCCATATTCGCATTACCCGGCCACGGAAGTACGTCTTCCGTCGGCCGTAAGTCGAATGCCATATTCGCATTACCCGGCCACAGAAGTACGTCTTCCGTCGGCCGTAAGTCGAATGCCATATTCGGCCGTAAGTTGAAGATAGATATGGCGGCGTATGGTTGGAAAGTGCGAACGTCTCCGCGACGGTAAGAGTAGTCCTTTTAGTCTAGTAACCGCGGCTACGGCCACGCTTACTAGACTGGGGGACATGTTGGCGTATAGTCTGGAATGGGCCAGACCCAATGGGCCGAACCCGATAAAAGGGTGGCCCACATCCTACGTAACCCTAATCCATACACTATATATACAAGGGTAGGATCATCCTACGTACATATACCTACACAGGTTGTTGATAAAATATAATGCCTAAAAACATTATTAATATCTTTCACATCTTTACGTTTTGATAATCACAAAATATAAAAACGTTCAACGTAAAATTAAACGTAAACAAGTAATTAGGAGTAAATTCTCATTTCAACATGTACATCACTTAAATGTATGAATAAATAAATGCTTAATGCATTTTATGATCAAAGAAAATCTTTATTCAACCTCAAACTTTTATAAAATGTTGTAAACATTTTTATAAACATCACAAAACATTTTCTACATTTAAAAGAAATGTTTTATTCAAAATAAACATTTTGAATTTCAAATTTTCGAACCTAAAACGGCTAGAAAAAGTCCAGTAAACACCTCCCCTGAATAGGACAAAAAGAGGAGCGTCTGAAAATGGGCGGCCCCCTTAAATACATGGGCGGCCCCCTTAATTATAAGGGGGTCGGCACCCTATTTAAGGGGACCGGCCATAGACCCCGCTCCTCCAGCTTGTCCTATAAATACTGGACTATTTTTTTCCCCTAACATTTTCCCTCACATTTGCACTCATTTCATTATGTTATAAAACAGCCACGCATCTTCTAGAATCCATTGATTCATTTATCATTAAAGCTTTGTTCCAAGTGATCCAAGCTCAATTCTTCAAGTGCCAAGAGAAGAATACTTCATCATAATTGAAGAAGTATTACAACCAAGTTATACATTGCAATCTTATTGCATTCACCTCCATTTATTTGTAAATCATTTGTATATCTTTGTAAAGTTGTGTAGTTATTAGGTTTGGTGATTGTTGTAAGTTATAGTTGGATTTTGGTGATCCTTTCTAGAGTGTAGTTAGTTGTGACATAAGTAGTGTGGTTGAGGACAAAGTAGGAGGTTTGTGAAGTTGTAAAGTGTGAGATGTTGTGTAGTTGTGTTCAGGTGTGAAGCTAAGCTTGCTGTAGTGAAGTGTGAAGTAGTCATGTGAACGTTGTAAAGTTGAACAAATTGTAAGAGTTGTGAAGTTATGATAGATTGGTTCTAGCTAAGATTAGAACTCGACATCTAGCTTAGTGTCGAAAATCAAGATAAGTGAAAGTTGTGTAAGGTTTTCTCCGCCATAAGGGAGCTTGTTGACATAGTGAAGAAAACTCTCGAGTTAGGTGCTCGAGGAGTGGAGTAGGGCGAAGAGGTGCTTCGTTACCAAACCACTATAAATCCTCGCGTTGTGGTTTGATTGTTCTTACTCTTATCTCTTGTCTTACATTAATTTCTCATACTATCCTATTAATTGTTTAGATAAGTATATTGTTCATATTGTGCAAGTGTTGAATTCACACAAAGTCGAATCTAGAATTTTTATAAAAACTTTAAAACCTTAAATTAAAAAGCGGTAAACTATTCAACCCTCCCCTTCTAGTTTTCCACAATTGGTATCAGAGCCACGTCAAACAAGATTTTTAAAATAAATTGTATTTTAAAACTTGAATCGATCTATGGAATCGGAAAAATATTTAGAAGGGCAATCTATGCAAAGACCACCACTATTTGAAAGTGATGGATTTATTTATTGGAAAAATAGATTCGAAACTTATGTGAAGTCAAAAGATCTAGATCTTTGGCATGTTATTACCGATGGTGATTTTCCTCCTATTCAAAATAATCCCGAAACTAAAAAGGATGAAGTTGTACCTTTTCATAAACAAAACGATGATCTTAAAAAGAAACTTGCAAAAAATAATGAAGCTAAAATGGTAATTTATAATGCTTTGCCACGTAAAGAATACGAAAGAATTTTTATGTGTCAAACCGCAAAAGAAATTTGGGATACTTTATTAATCACTCATCAAGGTAATAATCAAGTCAAAGCTAACAAAATAGATCTTCTTGTTCAACAATATGAACAATTTATGATTCCGGAAGAGGAGTCAATAGATAATGCATTTGCTAAATTTAACACTATTATTACTAGTCTAAAAGCACTTGATGAAGGTTTTTCTAGCAAGAATTGTGTTAGGAAATTTCTTAGGGCATTACATCCAAAATGGCGCGCGAAAGTCACGGCGATTGAAGAATCAAAGAATCTAACAACCTTACCTCTTGACGAACTAATTGGAAACTTGAAAGTTTATGAAGAAGTAATAAAGAAAGATTTCTATTTCCATCTAAAAAGTATGAGTAATGATATTGAACGTATCCAATGATGACTATTTTGTACCGGCTAGTGTTAAAGGCATGCAATGAAAAATATGCAGAGAACCTGCAAGATCTCTATCTAATGTATGTGGTCACAGTTTTCCATTGACGTCCGACTCGACATTGGTCGGGCCGCGCAGTATATATATATTTTTTTTTGAGCGGACCATAAATATGACAAAGCCAGGCCGACCCATGACGGAAGTCGGGCTCACGGGCAAAAAATATAAGAGTCCTTTTAAAATAATGTTTGCATAATAATATTTACAAGTAAGGGATAATTGCAAAAAAGAAAAAAGATATGGATAAAATCTTTTTACCAAATTAAAAAAAATATTGGTAATATCTTGTTACCAATTTAAAAAGATATGTAGAATATCTTTATTAAATTAAAAAGGAAAGATAATAGGGGTCGGTGCTAATGGCGACTTTGTACCGAAAAGCAGATGTACAAAACAAGTGTCACTTCAAAGTTACGAGTGAAAAACAAAATAAAGTTACGAAAACTTCAAAGAATAGAAGATGTCTATTAACTACAAACAGGTGCTTTTAAAGTGATATTAAAATCACATAATGTTTATTGATTTGGTAAATCAAGTTTTACGCATGGCAGGATGCAATGAGTGAAAAACAAAAATATGAAGGTTTTAGAGTTACCGACTTTAGAAACAGATTTTTGCTTTTCGGTAATATGAGAACACGAAACATAGTTTATTCGATGTCCCGCAGATGGCGCCAACTTGTTGAAGCATAATTTGGTTAGGCCGGTCCTAACGACTCTCATGCAGCCATTCCTCGTCTTCCCGAGCCTTGAATAGTGCTACACACAAAGAAGAACCGGTTAGAAGGGGACCCGTGGCCGGAGCCTCGGGATCCACCCTCCGACGGTCAAGTCAAAATAGTATAAGCATGTTATATAAAGAGGTGGTAGAGAATAACCTGTCGAGGTAGGATGATCCTACCCCTGTATATATAGTGTATGGATTAGGGTTACGTAGGATGTGGGCCACCCTTTTATCGGGTTTGGACCATTCCGGACTATACGCCAACAATGATCATATGTTGATTAATGATTTGTTGGTACATAACACCACGATGCAGCGCGAGCTTTAGGAGGTGAGAGACCGTGTTACCATTTTGGAGCGAGAGGGGAGTCGTAGAGGACAGCTGACCATATGATGTTGGTTAGGACTTTTGTACATCACTAAACTGAGTAGCTTCAGTTAGTGCTACGCCTAAACTGAGTAGTCTCAGTGGTAGTAGTTATGAACTGATTATGATCAGTCCGTAGTTGACTCTTATCGAAGTCATAGTTATGATAGTAGTAGGATGATTTTGTACGAAACTTGAAAATCAATGGATGGTAGTATGTTTTTCTTATATGAGTTGATAGATTCGGTGCTTGGGTACATCGTTATCTATGCATATTCGTGACATGGCTCGTCACTCACCTCGGATAGGATTTCCATACTTGTGAGACCTCTTGCACACTTTTATTTCGCTTTCTTCCATGTGGAACTTGAAAGATATTCAAGTTGTCATATTGTACTATACGTTGGAAAAAATGAGTGGTTAGATAAAACACCGTGAAGTCAAGAGGAGACTTGATCGTATTTGTAGTAAGCCGATTTGAAACCCGATATAATTTTGAGTAACGTGATACTAAATGATATCTTGATCTTTCTAGTTGAAACCCGAGTTACTCGAAACAAGTAAAATCTACTTGGAAGAGTTTAAGCAGATTCTGATAAGCGAACCTTAGACAACCTTGAAAGATCAACACGTAAGTCGTGATGTGTGGGACACACATCTCCGGTAGAACTTAATCACGTTGACTAGAACAACCGAGGAACTGGATACACTTGAATACCTTATAATGTTTTGTTGGCAAGTCGCGGACTAGATCATATCCGAACACCCGACCGAGAAACTTGAAATTAAAGGTTAGAAAGAACTATTAAGGTTGTGGAGACAGTGGAAAGGACCTACCATGTCATTCGACTATGGTCTAGCTACATCTGAGAAGTATAGGAGCCGAACTTAAGAACTAAGTCTCTGGAGGAATCAATAGAAGCCTCACTTGAGAGACTGGACCGATAAAAGAACCAGTACGTTTTGTTAAGGATTTGAACTCCCGTTATCGATATCTTGGTGACTTGAGCTGAATTTCAAGGCGAAATTTCTTTAAGGGGGTTAGACTGTGATAACCGGTAACTTTTCCGAATTTTAGTATTTTTAAAATGGGTTAAAATAATAAAATAGTAACCAACTTTCAGTTTTGTTCCAATTTAAGCACTGTAACTTTCTTTTGATTATAAAATAATAATCAAGTTTGAAAGTGTTTCGTTTTAGTCACTCAAAGTTTTGATAGTGTTCTATTATTATGTAATTGTTATGTTTGTGTGACTAAAATGGAACACTTTTCAAACTTGGTTATTATTTTATGGCATATATCTCTTTTCATTTGTACATAAGTTGGTTGTACATTAAGTTGGTTGGGGTTAGTGAAATGCAAGGGGTGAGTATTTATTGTTAAGGTACAACCAAGTAATGCACATATGAATACATTAAAGATAGTTTTTTTGAACAATTACACAATAATGGAACAATATTGATACTTGAATGATTTTTATGATTAGTTTAAAGTTTGAGTGACTTAATTGGAATAGTTATCAAACTTCGTTACTATTTGACAATATTTTCCCTTTTAAAATACTATAATTATATATCTGTGTCTTTCGATCTTGTCAGTTTTCTCGGAGAAAATTGAAAAGTTGACTATGGTTGGCTTCTTTTGCGTAAAACGGTTACGGCTTAACCGGGTATTGAGAGTCTTGGTCTCTTAAATGAATCACTTTTGATTCATCTTTAAGGTATCGAAGTATTTATGTTATCGTTTTAACTTCCGGGAAGATTTCCCGCGTTTAGAGAAAAGTGTCACGCAACGCGTACCGGCACGACAGTAAATGTAAGTATATCTAGTTATATGGAGTGAGCTTACTAAACTTATTTTTAATAAGTTATTTAAAATTCTTATTAGCGGTTGTCTTAAAATGAGAATCTTAGAACTATGTCCAGAAACTAGTCAGGGAAACCGAAAATTGCGCGAGTTTAACAATTAAGTAAATAAATGACTAAAAATCTTTTCTTAGTCGACCTTAAGGCATCTTGACGCATTTTAGTATACTGTGAGTCGTTTCGTGAACAAATGCAACCCTTGCCCTTTTCTAAGATTTTGAATGTTCTAATTTAGTCCTTTAACTATTTGACTTTGCTAAGTTTCGTTAGAACAAGTACCGTGTTGACGGTGGCGAATCAATGTGATTGTGAGTATTTCGTGTTTATGTTGCTTGTGTTAATCCTTTTTAGATGATTTTATCAATGTTGATTATGTTCCGGGAGGTTTGTCCCGTAAATAGCTTGAAATGCCAAAAAACGAGTCCCGACACGTCCGTTAATGTTCAAAACGAATTTTGGGAAGTTTAATTTGGAAATATGTCGTGTAAATATTCTAAGTTCTTGGAAAAGTATTTTTAAGTCTAATAAAAATACTAGGAAACTTCGGGTAATATTTTAAAGTCGAGAACTTTGAGTCTTAAGAGAACCCGACACCAAACGAAGCATCCCGAGCCCCTTTGGATACCCTATCCGGTTTGAGCCAAGGAGGGAACAAGAAGGCATGTTTTTAGCTATTGTTTCCCAAGCCTAGTACTATAAGCTTTTGTCTTGGCTCATTTCACACTTTGTGCATGACTTTGAAAACACATTTCTCTTTCTTTTGCTCTCTCTTGCTCGTCCGATTAAAACACACACACACACTTGAAATTTTTGCAACTTGATCAAGAACATGAAGACATAGAAGTTTTGGGTTGATTCTAGTATTCGGGTTATCATTTAAACAATGTTTGGGTTGTCATATCGTATCTTAACTCGCTTTCAGAAACCCTCTTCGTAAGTCTTCTAATTTTCTTTTAAACTTGTACTTTTGAATGTCTAATGATGCGTATAAGTTAGTTGTATGGTGCGTTTTCTTAAAATCGTAAACTAGAAATTTTCGAAAGTAAATAAAGGGGTGTTTGGTTCATTCGAATAATAGAAAAAGGGGGACAAGGGTTTATCATTTTTATGTTGCGGTTGTGATTGGGAAAACATCTATTTTCTATTTAGCTTATTTTGGTTAGTAGTTTATTTGGCTTATTTATAAGAACTATTGAACTTATTTTGGGCTTATGTTGGTTCGAAAACCACAAGGACAAGGAAACCAGTATTTTTAGTTGATTACATCTTATGTCGTATTTTTGTTAGCTTATTTTGATAGTCTATTGTGATATCTAAAGAACTACGTAGCTTATTAGCTTATTTAAAAGCTTAATATACTTGTTTGGAGCGTAAAAAGGGCTCACGGCCCAATAAGCCCAATAAGCCGTGTAGGCTAATTGTGGTTCAGATTATTTTGGTAACTATCGTTGGGCTTATATTTGCTAATGGGCTTTAGTATTGGGACTAAATCGTATTTTATACTTACGAATAACTTAGTGGACTTCTATTGGGCCTTAAGGCTTAATAAGAGAAAACAAGTCGTTTTATGGGTTTTGTTGAACTTTTGAAAGTGAAACATATTTATATAATTACATATGAATAAATTTGTCGTAAGGAAACATGTTTTGAGAAACGTTGCGAAATATAGATTTTTGGCATTTTGTCGGAAAATGGTGAAATTTAAGAAAAATTGCTGAAATTGAGGTTTGAATCCTTGGAAAACATTGTGTAAACGAACGGGTCATGCCGAATTTTCATAAAATTTATGTACTTAGAATTTTCTTACTCAAAACTTACTTTTACAAAAAAATAATAAGATATTATTATTTTAAAAAGTCGACTAAAAGAAAATACATATATATTTTATAAATATAAAATATATGAAACTCTCTAAGTTGTTTTATGAAAATAAACGTTTAATTTCCTATAAGCTATACAATTAATTAAGGTAACCAAGGTTACCGAATGGATTTACCGAAGTATATTTTGAACGTCTATTATTTAGTTATCTTATATTACTTATCTATTTTACTTAAATAGTATAAGTATAGTATACTAAAGTATAAATTGGAGTATGTTATCTTGAAACTAAGTCGTCAACCATCACACCACTAATAACGTCTAAGGGTGACCGTACAACACTCGTTTGACCTCTATGCATCAACCTAGAAAACATCTTTTGAAGCGTAAATCTGAAATGGACATTAATTGGACTAGGTCGTGTTTGGATGTCGTTGCATTTGCTTGTTTGATCTTGCTACTGTCACCTTGTTGAGGTGAGTTCTCGTAGCACCACTTTTTAGATCTTTTCCGTTGGGGGAAAATGATACTCAAATCTGTTTTGAACTGATTTTTTGTACTGTGCAAAAGTTGATTTGTTTTTGGGACAATGTTATGTGCCTATGACTGCTATGTGAATGACATGAATTTTGGTAGAATATGCTATGTGGGACTTTCTGTGTGGATATTCTATGTGGGACTTGTGATCTTCCGCACTATATATATCTCCAGCTTGTAGGCTTTAGGTGCGTGCGAATTGATAGTTGAGGACATTGCGTGGCAATGGTCCATATGGATGAGATTTAGATAGCATGGAGTTTCTATGGTTGGTAATTGAATATGTTGCATGTATTCACTATCATATTGCACAATTATCCACTACTTGAAATATTGGCACAACGACTGAGTTTTTTTATCAAACCTACAAGCTCACCAACATTATTGTCGACCTTTTCGAGTATCATTTTCAGGTGTGTATCAACCAAGGTAAATCGGGAGTAATGGGAACTAAAGACGTACACTCGAGGGGTGTTTATCTAGATACTTGAGTCTTTCGGATCTAAAATGTAAACTTGTGAATTATTGTAAAACTAGATCTTTGTAAAAATATATGGTATGATCTTGTACCTTGAGCAATGTGCATCATTATGTAGCATTCCTATGTTTTTGTCGTAGTCGGGGTGTGACAATAATTGATTCAGGTGCTGATCAACACATGACTAACTGTTCTAAAGATATGTTTGACTTAGTTGATATTCTTGAGCTTAAGTTGACTGTTGGTCATCCTAATGGAACCTTGGCTAAAATTACACATGTGGGAAATCTTAAACTTAATAATGATGTTGTTTTATTTGATGTTTTGGTTGTGCCTAAATATTATGTTAGTATGCTTTCTGTTCATAAATTGATTAAAGATAGTAAGCTTAGTGTTGGTTTTGATGAGATAAGTGCTATATTCACGATTTAAAAAACGAGAGAATTATGGGGACTGGTAATGAATTTAGTGATTTGTATGTGTTTAATAAAGATTATAATAAGTCTGCTGTTAGTAATTAGAGTAAGTTTTGTATGTCATGTTTCTAAAGAAATCTAGCATAACAAACTTGGGGACCCTGTTAATCAGGTTTTAAAATTGTTAAAAGGTTCTTTAAATCTGACTAATGTTTATCATAATAGTCCCTGTTAGGTTTGTCATAAGGCAAAGCAGACTGGGGATTCTTTTCCTTTAAGTGAACATAAATCCATTGTTTTTTGGTGAACTCATTCATCTTGTTGTTTAGGGTCCATACAAAGTGATTAGCATGGAGGGTTTTAGATATTTCTTGAGTATAGTTGATGATTTCAGTAGGTGTGTTTGGGTTTATCTGGTTAAGACTAAGGATGCGATTTTTGAAATGTTTGTGAACTTTTGCATTCTGATTTTAACTCAATTTAATAGAAAAATTAAAGTCATAAGGTCAGGTAATGGAAATGAATTTTGTAATCATAAAATGAATGGCATTGTTAAAACCATGGGTATCATACATCAAAATTCTTGTGCTTATACACCTCAGCAAAATAGATTGTTGAAAGGAAACGTAGGCATCTTCTAAATGTTGCAAGATGCCTTTTTTTAGGGAATAATTCCTTTGTTTTTTTGAACTGGGTGTATTTTAATCGCTGCTTATTTGATTAACAAGCTTCCTTCCTCTGTTTAAATGGAAAGTCTCCTTTTTCTTTAGTCTATGGTATGGAACCTAACCTTTATCACTTAAGGAGTTTTGGCTGCTTGTGTTTTGCTGTTGTTGTTAAATGGTCTAATAAATTTTCTAAGAAATATGAAAAATATGTTTTGATTGGTTATGCTAGTGAAAAACAAGCTTATAAACTTTTTAGTCTTGAAAATAGAACTATTTTGTATTCTAGGGATATGAATTGTTAGGGATATGAAATGTTATGAAACTGTGTTTCCATACAAAAAATGAGTAATAATACTAAATCTGCCAAGTCTTCTAAAACTGATGTTTCAAGTTTAAATTTCTTTGATTGTGTTCAGTCTAAAACAATAGCTAAAACTCCTTCCTCAAGTCTCAGTGATGATGAGGAAGGGCCATAGGGTAGAGATGGCAATGTACATCAACTAGTGACTGATTCCTCAGATCAGCCTAGACATGATGATCAACATATTGCAACTCCTAAAGGTAAGGAAAACCTTTCTGAGGGTAATGTTAGCTCAAACCTTGAGGTTCCCACTTTTGAAAATGTTTCTCAAAGTCAAACAGAGGAAGCGGGGTCCTAAATTGAGAAGGTCTCATAGGCCTTCCAAACTGCCTGCTAGGTTAAATGAGTTTGTGTTAGATGGTAAAGTTAAATATGGACTGTATAAATATGCTAGTCATTCCTTGCTTAATGCTGATAATTACAGATAATTACTGCTTTATGTCTAACTTGAATAACTCTTCTAAACCTTCTTCTTTTGAAGAAGCTTCAAGACATGTTAATTGAATTAATTCTATGAATAATGAGATGCATGCTTTATATGAAAATGATATTTGGTGTTTAACTGATCTTCTTGTTGGTAGAAAACCAATAGGAAGTAAGTGGGTGTTTAAAATAAAATACTAGGGGTGAGCATCGGGTCGGAACCGACTCGAACCGAAGAAAACCGAAACCGACCCGAAACTGAATAACGGGATTTTGCAAACCGATAACCGAATCGAATGAACCCTATATAAACCGAAACCGAACCGAATAAGCTCGGTTCGGCTCGGTTTAGTAGTTCGAACCGACTAAATGTCGGGTTTGAGCCGAACCGAACCGAAACCGACTAAACCGAAATACTTATATAAAACCAAAAACCGAACCGAATAAGCTCGGCTCGGCTCGGTTTGTCGGGTCGGGTCGGTTTTCGGTTCACTTTGCTCAGCCCTATAAAATACAAGTCTAATGGTGAAATTGAAAGATATAAAGCTAGACTTGTTGCTAAAGGTTATAATAAAAAAGAAGGTATTGACTATGAGAAGACCTTTAGTCCTGTGGTAAAAATTGGAACTGTTAGGTGTCCTTTAAGTCTTGCAGTTTAAAAGAATTGGAAACTTTTTCAAATGGATATCGACAATGTTTTTTTATATGAAGAGTTAAATGAGGAAGTGTATATGTTGCCTCCTTCTGTTTTTTTCAAAACAAATGAAAATAAAGTGTGCAGACTTAAAAACTCCTTGTATGGTTTAAAACAAGCTTCTAGGCAGTGGAATCATAAGTTGTCAGAAGCCGGCGAGGCTGGCTTTGTTCAGTCTAAAAATAATCACTCTTTATTTGTTAAGAATACTAGTAATGCTTCTTTGTTCTTACTAGTATATGTTGATGATCTTGTTATTACTGGTACTATTGAAGAAGTGATTGATAAGTTTAAACAGTTTTTGAGCAATAAGTTTAAAATCAAAGATTTAGGAGAACCGGAATATTTTTTTGGCATTAAAGTTTTAAAAACTAAGTTTGGTCTATGTTTGTCTCAAATGAAATATTGTCTTGAGTTACTTCATGACTTTGGGTTATTGGCCTGTAGGCATGTGATGACTCCTTTGCCTGAAAACATTGTTCTTGCTCATAAGAAGTCTGATGATGATAAGTACTTAGTAAATTTCAAAAATTATTAAAAAATTGTTGAAAATTGATATATTTGACTTTAACCAGACATGATATTTCTTATGTTATGCATTGCTTAAGCCAACATATGCATTCACATTTGAAATCTCATTTTGATATTGCTTTAAGGGTTTTAAAATACTTGAAATTAGATCCAGGAAATGGCATTGAATTCTCTAAAAGGTAAAACAATTTTGATATCTCTGCCTTTTCTAGGGGTGTTGATTGGTTCGGTTATCGGGTTTTTCGATTCGGTTAGTTCAGTTAATTTTTTTTGGGTCAACCCGAAAACCGAACTAGAATTCAACCGAACTGAAAACCAAATTTGAATTCGGTTCGGTTTTCGGTTTGACCCGAGTTACACAATTTATTTAAAATATAATAATAATTACATAGATATTTAGCAAAAAAAAAAATATTTCAAGCATAAAAAGTGTTTTTTATATTAAGATAAATTTTAATAGTCTTTTTATAAATATAAATATATAAAAAATATATATATTTATATAAATTCGGTTTTCGGTTCAGATTGTCAAACCCATATCCAACCCGAAAACCGAATTTGTAGTTCGGTTCGGTTCGGTTTTGGCAAATTTGGTTCGGTTCGGTTTGGTTTCGATTTTTGGTTTTTTGGTTTTTTCGTTTTTTCTGCTCACCCTAGCCTTTTCTGATTCCGACTGGGCTAAGTGTACAGTTACTAGAAAATCTGTATTTGGGTATTGTGTGTTTGTAAATGGTTGTTTGGTTTCTTAGAAAAGCAAAAAAAACAGCCTATATTGTCTAGATCCTCAACCGAAGCTGAATATAGGTCTATGGCATATGCTACGTGTGAAGTGATGTGGATTGTGAAAGTTATGAAAGATTTGAATGTTGTAAACTTGATTCCTGCTAATCTGTATTGTGATAATAAGTCTGCAATACAGATTGTAGCAAATCCTGTTATGCATGAGAAAACAAAACACTTTGATATTGATGTGTACTTGGTTAGAGAAAAAGTGTCACCTGGTTTAATTAAACATGTCAAAGTTGATTAAAAAAAATGTTGCTGATATATTGACAAAATCTCTTGGGTGATTTTAGCATGGTCTTTTGGCTAAGAAGTTAGGAACGTTAAACATGTTTGGCTCATAAGCTTGAGGGAAGGTGTTAAAATATTAAATATTTTTTGCCAAGCTTATGAAAGTTCAGGGGCTATATTGCAATTTAGTTCTAACTCTAATAAGTTTGTGCAGTTTGTGTTTAATTCTATTGTGCATGGACTAAATGTGAAGTTAGCGGTATATAAGCTCATCACCAGAGCTAGGGTTTTCATTCAGTCAATTTCTCTCAAAATAACAATCATCTCTTCCAAGTTTCTCTCCCAGTCTTCATATTAGTTTTCTGTTTAAAGATCAATTCGATCTTAGTTTGTAACAAGTCTAAAGGTTTTAGTAGTGTTAGTTGTTTGTATTGTTCTAGATAGCATCCGTGTTGATCCTTGTCTTGTGTATTTGTTTGGCAAGCACTCATTTGAGGACTTGTTTGCTATAGCAGTAATAGTAAAAGAATAATTAATGGATGGTTGGTTGAGTAATTATTAGATCTGTGTTATTTTTACACAATCATTTATATCTTGTATTGTGTGCAAGTGCAGCATGCAGCATGCATCATTTATAGAATGATAGAAAACCCCTTTTCGTTATGATTTATTATTGACCACTATTTATAGTGGTAAAACCCTAATACCCTAAACCCACAAACGGGCTTGGGCCTATTTATTCACTAATACAAAGATAAATATGCCTTTGGGCCATGAAGACTAATCCGCTAACATCCCCCCGCAGTTTGAGCGGGAGAGGAACGAACACTCAAGCTGTCACGAAACTCATCAAATAAAGCCGTAGGTAGACCTTTGGTGAAGATATCTGCATACTGGTAACGAGAAGGGACATGAAGAACCCGTATGTGACCAGTGGTAACCAAGTCACGAACAAAGTGAATGTCAATCTCAATATGCTTCGTGCGCTGATGTTGCACGGGATTAGAAGAGAGATAGACAGCACTCACGTTATCACAATAAACAATAGTCGCTGTAGACAGTGGTGTATGAAGCTCACGTAAAAGATTGCGCAACCAGCAAGTCTCGGCCACTGCATTGGCAACACCCCGATACTCTGCCTCCGCACTAGATCGAGAAAGAGTAAACTGTCGTTTGGAAGACCAAGATAAAAGATTGTTGCCAAGAAACACACAATAGCCAGAAGTAGAGCGCCGTGTAGTGGGACATCCAGCCCAATCCGCATCTGAATAAGCAACTAAAGAGGATGTCGTAGATGAATAAAGCTGTAAACCAGAAGTCAATGTACCACGGACATATCGCAAGATCCGCTTGAGAGCAGAGAAATGAGGCTCTCGAGGATCATGCATAAAGAGACAAACCTGCTGAACGGCATAAGAGATGTCAGGCCGTGTAAAGGTCAAATACTGTAGAGCCCCTGCAAGCCTGCGATATAGTGTAGGATCAGAAACAGGATCACCAGCAGCAGCAAGCTTGGAATCCGTGTCAACAGGAGTACGACACGGATTACAAGTAAGCATACCAGCTCGCTCAAGTACCTCTGTGGCATACTTCTGTTGAGATAAAAACATCCCAGAAGTATTACGAGTCACGGAAACACCCAGAAAGTAATTAAGCGGGCCCAAGTCAGTCATAGAAAATTCCGCATGAAGGGAAGCAATGATGCGCTGAAGCAAAGCTGTAGAAGATGCAGTCAAAACAATATCATCAACATATAATAGCAAGTAGGCAGTATCGGACCCCTGTCTGTAAATAAAAAGTGATGAGTCACATCGACTGTGGAGAAAACCAACCCGAGCAGCATAGGCTGCAAATCGCTGAAACCAGGCCCGAGGGGCCTGTTTAAGCCCATAAAGTGATCGACTTTTGTAAGTGAAAGAACTATTGCATGAAGGAGAAAGAATGAAATGATGGTGTTATAGGAGTATACAAAAAAAAAATGAAAGTGTTTTGTGTTGAGGAATTGTATAACCGCCTAGGGCCTAGGTTTTTGAATTTTATTTTATTATTTTTTTTTATTTTTAGTTATAAGTATTTAATTAAAGTATAGTGTAAGTGTAAGTTAAATAAAAAGTAAGGTTTAAGGTAAAACGCGAGTTTTAAGCAAGAAATGTTTACGTAAACGCGAAACACAACGGAAAATGAAAATGGTGTAAATTATTAATCATCGGGAATAATTAGAGATTATTAAACCACTTAAGGCACGAAGACGGAATAGATTTCCAAATACGGCTCACACAAAGCTAAGAATGGGAAATTCTTACTAAACCGTGTAAACGTAAAATTAATAACTTTGCTTAAAAATGAATCATAGAATAAAGTTCGGAATAAATAGCGACCTTAAATACGGAATGTTACAAGATTTTCGAATGAATTAGCCCATCTACAGAAAAAATATCAAGACATTCACGTACTGTGTATTAATAACTTGCCACCAAACAACACATTGTCAGGTTTGAAACAAATTAAGAAAGATTATATACCAAATGATATGTACGAAATTGCCAAAAGTTTTTGTCCAGCTTTTCGTCTCTCGTCATCAAATAGATTTAAGCACGGTGCTGATTACATGCTCTACTAATGACCCATGAAGCGGATATACGTACAACAAACAACTTAATCAGAGCAAGACAAGAATTGTTGAGAAGCATTGCTGAAAAGCAAAACTTTATTAACAATTACAGGGCAATATAAATTGTCGAATCATGTTGTTTAACAACACCTAGACAACCATTTGTGTTCTTCTTTGTTGTTAGTTGTTTTAATCATGAATAATAAGGTTGCTAATGTACTAGATCAGGTGTGGTTTTTTTCTACTATGTATTGTATTCAATGGATCATATGAATCAAGATTCTTGTTTGTACGATTTATTTGAATAGCTCATCAAAGACAACAATAATAAGAAGTTTAAAGTGTAAATTATGCTTACAATGCTAAAAAGGAACTTCAAATATCATTTGATATTTTTTTACTAAATCAGATAAGACTAATTAATGACAAGCTTATTTATCACTACAAACTTACAAGATATCATAAATGTTTAGTCTCTAAAGAATTTTATTTTTTAGTCAAAGTGATAAGACAACTCAATGACACAGTTGTTTATCACTAAAAAAGTCACACGATTTATGACATGAATTGACAAATCATAGGCTTTTTCAGACATTGAATGACAGTTCACTGCAAATAGATTATTGTACTGCAACTGATAAGACAACTCAAGGACATTATTTTTTATCACTAAAAATATCACGCGATTTATAACAATATCTGACAAGTCATTAACTTTTTCTGACATTCATTGACAATTCACTGCAAATATCATTCAATTAGAGCTTATATATAAACACATAACTTGGGGATCTCATACTAAAACTAATTTTTCATTCAAATCAATTTTTCTTGCTGCTTCTCATTCTCTACCATGGCTAGTAACCCAGAAAACGTTAGGTTAAATGTCCTTATGAAACTACAAAAATCACTTGATGAAGAAACTATTTTGGAGGAACAAACTTTCCCCCTTGATTGCATCGTTTTGCTAGCTAGGTTTACAATACGTATGGTGAAAAATAACATCTATTGTTTTGCAAGATCACCGACTAATTGACTATGGTAAGTACGCCCTTGGATGCATGACAGGGGCGGACATGAAAAAGTGTGTATACTTGAAAAGTGTTAGAGATGAGTTGCTACGGAGTATGAAAGAGAAAAGACAATTGATGACGAACTACAGAGACATGTAAAATGATTACTGCTTAACACCAGTTTGCTAACCATCTTTGTAGTTGTTTTTGTGGTTGAGTTTTAAAGTTTTTTTAAATCTCTCTAACAAAACCTGAGTAGTTCAGGGCCATGTAATCTCGTGTTGTAATGCTATTAATGAGTATCGTTGTTTTTTAAAACATTTAGTTATCATGTTATACAATTGAACTGATAAAAAAAACATTTAATAACCCTAACTGACACACTTTGCAACATCATATCTTATGCATATTAAATTATTTTCGTAACAAGTTTTGGTTCACTCTGTAGACCTCATCAAAGACAACACTACCGACGAAAATAAAAAAATCTCAAATAATGTATCAATAGCATAAAACGTTCTCAAAGATTGCCGATATCGTTATTTTGCAAAAAATTCCTAAACCCTAATAAAAACCAAACCCTAATAAAAACCAATCCCTAAATTTTTAAATTTTACTCGATTAAAAAAAACCTAAATATCATCAAAACCCTCTCAAGCTCGATCAACTCAGGAAAAAAAAAACTAAAAAAAGTTCTCAACCCTTATATTTGCTCGATCAACTCAGATTAGGACAAAAAAATTAAAAAAAAAAGTTCTCAACTATTAAAATGGCGCGATCAACTATTTTATATATATATATATATTTTTTTAAATTGGTAACTTTAATTCTGGAAGCGACACGTGTTGTTCGAGTTTTCAACTTAAATATAAGCGCGATTAATATGGTTATTTTGGAAAAAAAAATTTGTCAAGGTAATATTGAATTGAAATAGGTTGATTCGGTAATTTTCGCAATTTATAAACTTTTATTAGATACAAAAGAGTTAGTAATTGCTAAAAAAAAGTAAAGTGAACAAAATTTCAGAAAATTTAGACAGCTAGTGATTGATACCAAAATTATTCCTAGTACATATGCAGAGATATATGCATCTTTCTTACATCATAACTCCATCATCATATCACAGATACCAACAAAAAGGGCATTTTTGGAATTTTTCAACAACCCCATGCATGTCATCATCAACTCTACCAAAAGAACAAATATTATTCAACATAGAATAACCATTCAAAAGCAACCATTTTTTTCCAGCTAGTGAAGATACAAAACAAACATTGATAGTTGCATGATCATATCTGCTGCATGCTGCTAAAATCCTAATGAAAAACTTTATAAAATGATCACTAACAGATAGTACTAGTAACCCATGTTTGAGTTGTATGATGAAGAAGCATAACCATTTCCATTTACATTTGCATTTGCATCTCCACCTTCATCTTCCATCATGATTGCAGGTACCTCATTCAGATCAATATCGAGTACTATTCGACCACTTTCCGTCTGAGTACTAGCAGCTTCACCGGTTGAAGTAATCTTGCTCGATATCGCTTGAGCTTGAGCTTGAACATGAGCTTGTGCAGCTTCACTATATCCAGTCCAATGACACCTCTTATGCCCACCCAAAGCTTGTCCAGTTGGAAAAACCTTGTCACATATCTTGCATTGATGCACATGACTAACAGCACTGTTACTGATATTAATAACATCACCTTGCAAATTCAGCTTCTTTCGCCACATTTTCACCCACGAAATGACATCTGAATGATCTTATTTAGCTCTTTGTATGACTAGACCTTTATGTCAACCAAGTCCTGATGACTACTAAACATTTGTTACAAGTAGTTGCAACCGATCTTAATACTCATCCGAACCCCGATTCTAACTCCAATTCATTCATCATGCTTCATCTTCTATCTTCCCTGTTCTGCCTCTTCTTATTAAGCTGCTTGTTACACTTGTAAGTAACCACCAACTGTTTTTCATCACTATTCCTACTATCTGGCTCATGATCATCCAACTCCATTTGCACCTGCATAACTGCCTTCCGTTTATCAATCGAAGGAGGCGAATTCGCATTACTATTAGACCCCTGAATCACACTAGACCTATGTCCATTAGCTAAACTCATCAAATCCTCAACCGCTTCAAGTAAATCCTCATCATCCTCATCACTATCATCCATTTTTTTTTTTCCACGACTCACTTCCTCGTCCTCTCAGTCACTGACCGCTGCCCTTCAAATACTTGGTCAAATTCAACACCATTCTCAACAAAATTACTATTAGACCCCTGAGCCTAAACCAACATGGGAGGCGTTATAATACGCCGCCAAAAGCGTTTCAAGGATGACATCATCAATATGACCAAAAAGTACTTCATAGAGGAAACAACTTTTACCACATTGAGAACAATTAGGCACACCTTCACATTCACACTACCAAAAAGGTAGTTAATCATAACCTTCAAACCCCATCAATCAATCTGATTTTTTATCACACCAGTTCTCTTGAACAACTTACTACCATACTTTTAAAAGGGATTTTTAACCCATCACCATTTTTATGATACATAACATGAACCCTCATATGACCACCTAAAGCTTTACTAGAACTAAACTCTTTTTTACAAACTGAACAAACCCTTTTACCTTCTTTAACAGCCGTATTATTCGGTTTCGGAATCTTGAGCTTGATCAGCATCGAAGTAGAAGATCCAATCATCACAAGCTGTCTTCTTTTTCAAGGTATTGACGTGGATGAGACTTTTAGTCCGGTTGTTAAACCGGCCACTATTCGTACGGTGCTCAGTCTTGCTATTTCTCGACATTGGCCAGTTCATCAGCTGGATGTCAAGAATGCCTTTTTGCATGGATCGTTATCTGAGACTGTCTACATGCATCAACCTCCTGGTTTTCGAGATCCGCGGCATCCTGATCATGTTTGCCTTTTACAGCGATCACTTTATGGGCTTAAACAGGCCCCTCGGGCCTGGTTTCAGCGATTTGCAGCCTATGCTGCTCGGGTTGGTTTTCTCCACAGTCGATGTGACTCATCACTTTTTATTTACAGACAGGGGTCCGATACTGCCTACTTGCTATTATATGTCGATGATATTGTTTTGACTGCATCTTCTACAGCTTTGCTTCAGCGCATCATTGCTTCCCTTCATGCGGAATTTTCTATGACTGACTTGGGCCCGCTTAATTACTTTGTGGGTGTTTCCGTGACTCGTAATACTTCTGGGATATTTTTATCTCAACAGAAGTATGCCACAGAGGTACTTGAGCGAGCTGGTATGCTTACTTGTAATCCGTGTCGTACTCCTGTTGACACGGATTCCAAGCTTGCTGCTGCTGGTGATCCTGTTTCTGATCCTACACTATATCGTAGGCTTGCAGGGGCTCTACAGTATTTGACCTTTACACGGCCATGTAGAATGATAGAAAACCCCTTTTCGTTATGATTTATTATTGACCACTATTTATAGTGGTAAAACCCTAATACCCTAAACCCACAAACGGGCTTGGGCCTATTTATTCACTAATACAAAGATAAATATGCCTTTGGGCCATGAAGACTAATCCGCTAACATCCCCCCGCAGTTTGAGCGGGAGAGGAACGAACACTCAAGCTGTCACGAAACTCATCAAATAAAGCCGTAGGTAGACCTTTGGTGAAGATATCTGCATACTGGTAACGAGAAGGGACATGAAGAACCCGTATGTGACCAGTGGTAACCAAGTCACGAACAAAGTGAATGTCAATCTCAATATGCTTCGTGCGCTGATGTTGCACGGGATTAGAAGAGAGATAGACAGCACTCACGTTATCACAATAAACAATAGTCGCTGTAGACAGTGGTGTATGAAGCTCACGTAAAAGATTGCGCAACCAGCAAGTCTCGGCCACTGCATTGGCAACACCCCGATACTCTGCCTCCGCACTAGATCGAGAAAGAGTAAACTGTCGTTTGGAAGACCAAGATAAAAGATTGTTGCCAAGAAACACACAATAGCCAGAAGTAGAGCGCCGTGTAGTGGGACATCCAGCCCAATCCGCATCTGAATAAGCAACTAAAGAGGATGTCGTAGATGAATAAAGCTGTAAACCAGAAGTCAATGTACCACGGACATATTATTCGACCAAGATTTCTCCGAAGCGGTTAGTTTCCTGTGTTATCTGGTGGTGAATTTGATGTCCGTGGGGTGACGACCCCGGGCTCTACTGTCAGATTTCTGAGTGGGTACCCGTTGGGCTATCTTGGCGCATGGCCTCTTTTCGCGTTGTCCCACCACCTAATTATTTGGTGGTGTGCAGAACTTGTGTGCCCGTGTTTACCAACTACGCCGTCCTTGGGGATGACGTAGTAATCGCGGATGAGAATGTCGCGACCCGTTACAAGGAGTCCCTTGACCTCCTGCAGGTGGTTATTTCGAAAGAGAAATCACTAATATCAAGGAGTGGCTCCGCGGAATTCGCGAAGAACTTTAGGGTTCGAGATTTGACAGTCGATCTCTCCCCGGTATCCATTAAAGCGTTATTAAACACTTTCCACCCCTACGGGTTGATGGCTGTTGCTCACCGTTATTCGGTGCGTGATTTGCTTTGTAGGCTGGGTGGAGCTGGAGGTGCTACTTACCCAGACCCCCTGTCGGGGGGAACCCTTAAGCATCCTGTTGCCACGATAAAGAACTATGAAGACTAATCCGCTAACATCATTATCATATCATCACGTAATACGAGTACTTGTAATATTCCTAACATACATCAATCATCTTCACTTTTCGTTTAACGTTATTATTGAGATGAAATTTCACAAATGTAAGAGTTGATTGTCTACATTTTACTGAAAAAAGTAACAATTAAAATTAAACAGATTGACTGCTTAAAGTCATTTTCTTACACAAATTAAAAGTGCAAGGGCCAAGTCGATTAGGTATCTCAGCATATTACATCGAGAGTTTCGCTTGAATCAAACTGGGCTTGGCCTGAAGCAAAAATGGTCTCAACTGGCCTATTTGCCCGTACGTGTAAAATATACATCCTATAAGCAACTTTGCATACAAAGAATCTCTAATGCATTAATCTTTTTACATCGTGCCATTCTATTACCAAACGATCAATTTCTCTCTTCTAACACTTCTATCAGTACTTAGATGCAAAGCAATGAACAAAGCTCTTCAATCGTGATAACATCATTACCTTCTGGCAGCAAATACAACTTCGATTTTCCATTAGTTAGGCATGTTAAGTTTAGCTGATTACCTATTCGAATCGACTGAAAACAAAAACAATTCGACAAATTAGTCAATGTAGTATCAGTAAGCTAAATCAGCGAAATAGCAAAATGGCAACATAAGTTCGTTATAAAATTGTTCAAAGCAAACTATAAACAATAACAAATTGAAAGTATGCTGTTATTTTGCATACAGATGTAAAGTATATTGCTACAGATAATAAATGGAAAGTTCTTACTGTTTTGTTTCATGTAATTTAATTGAACTATATCGATGAGAAATCTTACATTACATTGAGGATCGCAACTCCAAAGGGGCGTAGGCACACAACTTAGATAATGACACCAAGAACAATACTCATTTCCATCAACTTTTCTGAAAAGGAACACAAATCCGATTGTAAACCTACAAACGCAAAAACCAGATTCAGTATCATTTGGGCATAATGCAAAGAATGCGTGATTGAATCACAATACTTACATCAAAAATAGAGCTATGACGGAGAGACCAAGAAAAATATACTGATAAAACTTGTATTGTGGCTTCATGGGATGCCCGTAGTAACCAGGAGGAACAATCCAATCGAATTGTGGTCGAGCCAAAAGGATAAATCCTAGGAAGAACCCTGTGATGAATCCTCCTATATGCGCAAAATTGTCTACATGTGGGAGGATACCAACCATTAGGTTTATGAGAACCATGAGAATCAACGTTGTTAACGCTGATAACTGCACAAATATTAACACAAAGTCAGGCCTGTACTAGTTTTGTCAATTGTTACGAATATACTATTTGTAGGCATTTTTCTATACAACCTGAAAAATGTCAGCTTTTTTGTTAAAACTTTTATGATTTTACATGTGTAAATGTTAAGTTTGTAAGTGCAAAGAGATATGAAAAGTTCATTAGATGTTTACCTTGTTGGCGTAAATAGTCCAATTGGTTAGTAGTTCAGAAAGCATTGCTCCAAGTAAACCAAATAGGGCCCCTGATGCACCAACGGATATTGTTTTTCTGAGGAACAGCGATGACAACAAGCTACCACCGAGCCCGGATACAATATACAGTAATCCGATTCTTACTACGAGAAAACATACAATTTAAATGAGAAACAGATAAAATGATAATTGTACAGAGTCAAAAATGTGAAATAAAACTCACAAAATCCAAACTCCTGCTCAAGGCGAATCCCAACACCAAGAAGACTCAACATGTTTGCAAAAATATGGAAGACACCGGCGTGCAACCACATACAAGTGAATATCCGCCACCGTTGTCCTTCTTGAATCACTTTATTTGCATCCAAAGCTCCCATTTTAAGCAAGCTACAATTAACATCCGTCTTTAGATTTTCTTAGTTTTTGAAAAGGTTATCAACCAAAATGCTATGAATTCCACAGAACTATCATTCCATATAATGAATTGATTTTTGATACATTTTGTTGTATAAAATTTTAAATTCGTTATCCACGTATGTAACTTTCTATAGACGCAAAACTGGAGAGGTGAAACAAGTTCTTTGGTTGCATGCATTAGTAACAAAATAAAATTTTGTTACATCGTTAGACAAAGTTCATGACATATGATAACATTCAAGATTAACGAATTCAAGGTATGAGAACATACGTGGCAGTCGCAGGGCCGAGAAGAGGGTTTTCATGAATATTTTCAAATGCAAATCGCTGAAGGGATTGGACACCAATGCAACTTCGCGAATGAGAGGGACAATTGTTAATATACATAGAGATTATGAAGAGGGCGACGTTGATGATGAAAACGAGCGGCACAAACCATGGATTCCATTCCTCAGATTGTGGTGAGTCTGGATCATATGATGGAGGATGGCCTTGTGGGGGTGTGCTATGGACATTGATCTCAATCTCCGGCGAATCCTTAGTGGATAACCGGACCATTGCAGTTGTTGGTTTTGTGAGATTCTGGTTTTGATTTTGTTGGTGTTTTTGGATAAATTTAAGAATGTTGATATGAATGGGTTTGGGGGAATTCAGGTTGGTATGTTGGGGGGTGGAGGCAACGGTATATAACTACTTTTTGAATTAAGGTTTATATATGCATATGCATGTACGTAACTATATACAACAAACGATCTTATTAAAATTGTTTTGGGGCGGGTAGTCTATATTTAGTAAGTTAGCATAAAATTTGATACTACATAAATTTACATATATATAAAAACAGAAATAGAGTTAACAAAAACATTTTGTACATTATCGCCAGGGTGTCAATCGAGTCGTGTTCGTGTTGCCTTATTCGGGTTGGCGGGTTAGTATAGCCTCTTGTTGGATAATTACGACAACAAACCCGAAGTTCGATCGCGGAACGCTAGATCGTGAGTTGTATCAAGCACAAGTAGCAAACACGAGAGACTACAAAGAACCGACAAGAGTATGCACACGGTATACCCTAAACACCCATTTATTAAAAACCTAATAAATCTTACAATTTGAGGAAGAAGAATGAATTACTAGCATCCCCTCTCATCTTTATTTATAGAGATGAGGGGGTGGAAACATATCCTAAGTCGAATAGAAAACTCCTTGCCTTGGCAAGCTAAACAATTACTAGTTTTAGTCTAATCCTAATCTATATTACAACGTACACTTAAGTCCCTAAACTATGTTAAGTTTACTACCAATTTTTCTACAATTTCCACCTTAGGAGTAACACTTAAACATAATTGATACTCAACATCTTCTCCTCGTGCTGGAACCTCGAATCGGGGACCACCTTGTCGATCAGGCATTATACTTCAGTAATTTCCCTAGATTAGCTTTCATATACTCCTTCACTTTCTTCTTTTCAGCAACATTACCCTCTGCACCCTCTTGACCAGGTACTCCGGTTACCATAATGTTTGCCCCCACCTTTAGACCAAGGTGTACCTTTTCCTGCTCCTTTACCAAGCAGTCCGTGTTTGTCTTTTCTTCAAGTTGCTTGTCCTCCAACCATCTTTGAGCCACTGCAGCATCATCGTTACTAACCTGAAAAATCTCAACTTCAGGATTCCCTTAAGCTCCCTGCAGTTCCACCTCAAACCAAACACGTTTTTCATTCTGTACTCCAAGGACTCCTATTTCAACACCAGGACCAAGTTGTTTGAACCCAACTTGTTTAACACCAAGTTGTTTGAATCCAACTTGTTTAGAACCAAGTTGCTTTAATTCAACTTGTTTTGAACCTTCATGCTTTTGTACAATAATCCCATCGAGCTTTTCGATGTTTAACCTAGTATTCATACTAGCCATTCTTTTTTAACCTTCCTAAAAACCTAGTCAAGTTGTTTATTAACCAACTTTACCAACAAGCCTCACAAGCCGTGTACAATATATACCCGTTGTTGCTATAAACGCTTCTTGCAAATCGAATTAATTAGAATAACCCTAAAGACTCGATCACGAACAAGTAAACCCGATTGTTAACTTGAAACCCAAGCGAACCACGATCAAAACTTGAACCACAAAAACCCGCAACAACAATAACCTTCGCTTTAATCGATTTTATAAAGCTAAAAAATTTCTTTCACTTTTAATCGCTATATAAAAAACCAATAACGACAAGAACTTCACTGCGGAATGCGGGGCTAAAAGGCGCTGAGTCAAGAGCAATCTCGCTTGTGTTTCGCTTGACAAAACTAAAATGAAATATTACAAAAGCATATGTAAGTGTCCAGATTCAACATGAAGCATGTACCAAAATGCAGTAAGCAATTGAAGCTAGACATCACTGCATGGTGTTTGAAATCGAAGAAGTGTGTATCACACACAATCAAAATGAAGAATAAATTCCTATATTCACATAATAGAAACAATACAACAAAGTAAAAGAAGTGATGAACTTTTAGCTCTCGTTCAAGCATAATGTCTAACATGTATAGTCTGAGTGGACAATTCCAAAGTTTTGCCCAAAATCTCATTCAAAATGATGCTGCTCCAAGCGAAATTGCAGCACCCAACTCACATCTTGTCCCTAATGTCTTCAAGAAGATTCGTTAGTTTCTTTACTAGCCGTTGCCTTCAAAATTCAGGAGCCACTGAAACAGCTGTGGCATGATGGTGCCATGGCTCACCTTAAGTCCTTAACCAAGAAGTCTTAGGAATGTATCTATCCCAGGCGCGCATTGCCATATTTGTACCTGTATACAATGTTTGGAATTAGAAGTGCGATTTGACAAGTATGGGGAATTTTAAACTTTGTCGTTATCTAAAAATGACCTAAAAAGTAATGAATAAGCACATTAGTTAAAGAATAGCCCTTTTACGTTTCGTTTCATGTCTTATATCCGCACTACTATGAAACAGGAATATGAAATATTTGTATGCAAAACCAAAATCCAATTGATGTACCGGACTCTAGAGGTACATTATAACAATTTATAAAGAATGAAGCATGTTTTTTTATTTTATGTATTATGGCCGTTGCCCGTACCTCATAGGACGCACATCATCAGGGCCTCTATACTTGTTATTTCGGACTGCAATCAGACATGACATCTATTAACACTACCAGAACTAATACGATACATATCTTGATCCACATAATTAGAGGTGGAAAAATGGTTAGGTTGGGCAAGCTGATATACGGATGAAAATGGGTCATTTTTAAATGAGGTCAGAACAGGCCAGGTGGATCCACAAATATACGGTCCTTTCTTTGGGTGACTTTCAACCTGTTTGACCATTTAATCTGTAGTTAATGTTCTAAAATTTAAAATTAACCCGCTATATATAAAATCTAACTAAAAAATCGACCGATATTAAAGTAACAGCTTAACACTTTTGTAGGTGATCCTGACAAATAAATTTCAATATAAGATTAGTTTAAAACCAACCAAACACCCTTTTAAAGATTACCAACGAAAACCTTATAATGGGCCAAAATTCGCTTATAATAAGCATAAAAATATTTATATAATGGGCACTAAATAAGTTTATAGAAACCCCACCTCTTTATCTTCGTGTGCCTAATTTAATCTAATGCAAGTTTGTTTGTGCTTATCATTGAAAAAATTACCTACAATTTAGCTTGTTTATTACAAGCAACATGAATTCTATAAAGTTATAATCAATAAGTTCATCATTATAACTAAAGCATCCTATGAAGCTATAACACATTAACTTTTCTACCCTAAAACCACAAAAAAATTCATCTTATGGAATGCTGATAGACTTGTAAGAAGTGCAAAATTTTGAAGAAACTATGAGGAACTTACAAATTATATTCCTAAGCAATCTTTACCATCCTACACCAGAGAGGCCCACAGCCCCAAGTGGCACTTCCCAAATATCAACATCCTTTTTAGCTTCCAACAACGCTTCTCCCAAATAAATCCACTCAAGTTCCATCTATGTATGCGCTAAGTTGTATATTGTGCCTACTTTAATATATTAAGTTCATGTATTACAAAATCAGTGCAATTTCTTTAACGGTGTAAAATGACACAGAAAAAGAAAAACTAATAGACTTACATCAGGATGCTACGATTGGGGTGCAGTACAACTTGATCCACCTTTCTTGCCATTTCCAGAGTAACCTTTTCGATAAGAACATCTATAGTTTCCTGGAATTTCAACACAGTGATGTACACAACCATGATCTGGGTGTGCTCACTCATTCATATCTGTATATATAATAGAAAGCTAACTGTTAGGCATTATTCATGAGGGGAAAACAAAGGAAATAAAGAACCTAAACATAGAAGTTATATATAACACTTACTCATACAGCTATTTGGAATATAAGGGTTCCCTTCAAAACCTTCAAAGCAATAACGTCGATATCCAGGACAAGCATAACTTTGATCACGTTCGTTGTGTCCTTGGCATAAGAAATCAGGTTATGCTTGATTTACCGTCTCACAGTTCAAGTTTTCAGTTTCCCAGTCAAGTAACATCGGCATCTTCTCTTTACTTCCAAAATCGAACAAATTGGTGGAAGAAA
Source organism: Tanacetum coccineum (assembly GCA_026074375.1). NCBI lineage: Eukaryota > Viridiplantae > Streptophyta > Magnoliopsida > Asterales > Asteraceae > Tanacetum > Tanacetum coccineum. The sequence goes on from BQNB010040567.1 coordinate 36,169, forward strand.
AGTTAAACTTCTCTCGGTTCACGACTAAAGCATGGCTATAAGGGTTGAAATCTGTTATATTGGTATGGTTATCACTTATCAAAACTACGTGAAACAGTAAAACTAAGTGGGTGTTTGGGATTGCTGTTTATTTATTGCCTATGCATTAGAATAACTTACTCATTATAACATGAGCTAGTTTCTCGAATAGGACTGCACATAAAATATTTTCAAAACAAATTCTGCAGAGATCAGACTCAAGATTACCTTCCGTCTAAGACCACAAACGATAGCCCACACAGATATCTCCTCAACCTTCTTCCGTTCTTTTTTAAGTGCTGTTTCTACAAATACAAAAAAAAGATTGAGTCAGAGATCTGATGTGGCTGATTGAAAGATGGAAAGAGTTTAGTTAATGCAAATACTCTCTTTTTCCTTCGTTCTCTATATGTCTTTAGCTTTCTACATACCTTATTTCAAGTTGATATTGCTCAGACCTTGACTTATCGTGCTATTGCATCATCAAGCCCCCTATATATAGATATACAATGTTACTTACCGAATGAAAAAACAGGCAACAAAAACCTGAAAGTAACCGTCTGCTGCCTCGGCAAAAAAGGGTCATAACATTGAATCCTTTTAAAGATACACGGATGAGGCTCAGGCAGGTCAAGTTTTAAAAAACCGGACACATACGCCATGGCTGCAATTCTGGTAGTTTGCCATGCCAAGATGCGGACGATCAGGGTCTAACCTGTTTAGATTCATCATAGCCTCTTTATAGAAACAAAGTGCAGCGTTTGAAGCGCTGCAAACCCAACAGGCTGCCACGCCGAACCAGGAATCGCATTTGCTTTAACAAAAAGCCTACTATCATCTAGTAAGATTCGTCAACGCTTTTGATTCATATCCCAAAAAATGGCTAAATGCAATAATTGCAGTTCCAAAAACGTTGGGCTCAGATTTGCGAGTAAACGTGAGAAAATGGTATGCGACCAGCCAATGGCTGCAAGCACGATGACGTGTTGCCCCGCCATTATACGGGTCTATTCCACCCACTCAAATACGTCAATCACAAACGCAATAGCGTCATCATCGGCCACAATGGATACATTAATTTAGAAAACAGTGTACAATCATACAGCGCTAACCAAGCATGGTGGGATGAAGGAATTGTAGACAACTGATCTAAACATACCTCGTTTATATGGTGAGCTGGTATATACATCTGATAGATGTATTTTCCTTGTTTGTGTAGTGACCTGATACTTTTTTTGCTAAGCCCCAAAGTTGTAACACCCCTAAATCTGGGTCGCAGCGGAATGTTGAATATCCGAGGGCGTTACTTCATAGATCAATAGCACAAGATATGAGAACGACCACTAAACCTGTCGTTTTAAAAAGATACATTGGATTAACAAAATACTTGTTCATTACATAAGCTCATGGCTTCAAATTGTTCAACAATATAAGTAAAGATTTCGGTTTATAACAAATGTTTCCAAAATGTAATACGCCTCAAATCTTTAGTACTGACTCTTCCAAAGAGTGACCCCCAATGTATCTAAGCACCTCGTGCCTTATTGACCTGAGAAAACATG
>BQNB010040568.1:11374-47314 GCA_026074375.1 Tanacetum coccineum
ATCTCTTTGTGTAGATTTTGACCTTTTGCCTTGGTTAAGGGCATTTGGTTGAGATTTGCATTTGTGTTATTTTATAAATATATACTATTCCACGAATCATAGACAAAACGCAATGCTTCCAAGACAAAACGCAAGATCTTTGACAAACCGCAACCTGAAAAACAACCAAAACGCAGAGGCAAAACGCAATAACCAAAACGCAATAGCCAAAACGCAATAACCAAAACGCAATAACCAAAACGCAGAGGCAAAACGCAATAACCAAAACGCAATAGCCAAAACACAAAGGTAAAACGCAATAACCAAAACGCAACTATGAGGCAAATCGCAAGAGACAAAACGCAGTGATGAAGCAAAACGCAATCAAGAACACCCCTTCAGTAAGACAAAACGCAGCCAAGAAAAAATCTTCAAACTTTCTTGTAAGCCATGAAATGATGTTAAAACCACCTAATAATTATGCTAGGGATAGTTCTAAGTCTGAAAGTACAAGTCTTTAACAACATTAACCACCAACAAAGATCAAACCTTGATTTTTTTCATGCTTATTTTCGAACCAAAAAAGAAAAAAACAAAACAACCAAGCCACGAATTTTATCCACACAATCACTACGCAACCTGAAGCTCTTGATACCATATGTTACACTAACATATCACATCACATAACACAAGAATTAACAAAGAAGAAAAAGATAGAGAGTGGGGAGGATGGGACGAATTTGGAGAGAAAAAGAAAGAAAGAAAAAGGTTACTTTTATAAGAAAAATGAGAAGTAAGAACAAGCAACTCCCCAAGCAACTCAAGCAACACCCTTCACCTTGTGTGGTGAAGGGTATTTACACATGAGAATAGATGGTCCGGATCCTATTACACGTGGGCTTTAAGCCCGACACCTAGGCCCAATTAGCTTAAATAAATTCCCGTAAAACTACGTTTTCCTATACAAGGCTCGGGAAAGTATAATGACCATCACTTTACTAAAATCACAGCTAACAGTTTTTAATCCTACCTAAGGTATACTGTCATGTCCTTGAACTACTAGATATGTTTTTGTTAACTAGAGTTTTGAACTTGTTATTCAATAAGCCACATCCAAACATTCCTTTGTCAGTTAAGCCGAGACAAATAAGCAAAAATAAGCTTAACAAAAAACTGTTTTAAACCTTAATCAGCTACTTCATATTTTCCTTGATATGCTTGTTTTGATTTTTTCAAAGAAAGTGAAGATCTTGTTATCAAATAAGACATATCCAAACACTCCTTTAAATTATTTACTAGACAAATAAGCACTGAAAACAACTGATAAATAAGGAGTGTTAATCGTGGCATTTGTGGCTTATTTCATATCCAAATAGCTTTTTGTAGCTTATTTCAAGCTTATCTTGTCCACGGTTTAAAAAATAGAGCAAAGTTCAAAGTTTTTCACAAAGTGGCAGCGAAACATGTCTTAGGTGAATCTTTCAAACTATAAAGTCTTAACAAACTTTACAAATCAAGTATTACTTAATTTAATTAAACCATTATTTCACGATATAAACAATATCTGATTTAACACTTGAAAATGCATATAGTTGAATAAGGCTTATGATCAGTGATACTAAACACACTGCATTTTGAATAATGGTTTTGTTCTAACTACCTAATTACAATCACAATATCCATAGTCGGTTTAATCAACTCGACCAAAATAAACAACATGCAATACAGTTAAAATATCATAAGCAACTTATATATGCGTCGTGTGCTAACTTATAGTGATTAAGCATGTTAGATCATCATTATTAATCAAGCTTTCATCAAAAATAGCAATAAAAAACATATATTCTTTGGTTTCTAACGATTGGCACAACATGCAACCACGATCATAAACAAGATAGTCATTACACTTGATGATCTTACACAAATCTATACTCGTATTTACTAACAGCAAAGGAACTTTTTAAGATCAAATTTTTTTTACTAACCTTTCGAGTTCTCAAACAGTGACTTGATCTTGGAATTGAATGCCACAACTTGTTAAGTGACACAGGTAATGATTATTTAGCCACCCTATATATCTATATATCATAAAACGACTTTGAAGTTTGGGTACTTTTTCATCTCAACTACTTATTTGGGCTGCCATATAATAAGTCTATGGGCTTAGATAGTTTTAGTTATTGGGCTCTAAATAAAAAGTCCATGTCTAACCTTAATCGGGTAAAACCAAATAAAACAAAACTTCCATTGACACAAAACTCACTTAAACCGAAACTTTATTTCTTCCTTATGATTCACACTCATGTAGTTATGTGTACTGGTATGTGTTTAATTACACATACCTTTGACCATTAAAAACGGACTTAAATGACTAAAAACGTATCAAAAATACATTGTATTTGTATGTTTTGCATTTGTATTGTGCAGAAAACGGATATCCAAAAAAAGGACAAAATCAAAGCAAAAAACGGACAAAACCGAGCACGGAATGGAAAGAGCATGAAGAGAAGTCCAAAAGTCAAAGTCAAAGTCAACATAAAGTCAACCCCGGGAAGTGGCATTAGAAAAAGCATCAAAAACCAAACCCGAAAGCCTAAATTGTCAAAAGTGGGCTCACCCGTACCCACCTAGTGGGCCCGGGTCAACCCACTTATATACTAAAGCCTTATGAAACCAATAACCCATTACCCTTATACCCGACCCAACAATGAGCCCAAACCAAAAACCCTTAACCATTAACTTTGTTAGTCCATAAGGACCATTCATGCAATACCTCTTACAACTTTGAGGGGCCTTAACCTGCTAAACCACCAAAACAATTATCACCATATGGACCCTTCATGTAATAACTCATATAACCTTCAGGGACTATTTTTGCCATTACCCACAAACCTTTCACCCCTGTCACTTAAAAAGACTTTCCCGCTAAAACCTATCTCCCTCCCCTGTCCCTCTCCTTACCTCGGTTACTGTTCACCCCAACAAAACCATCACTTTACCCTCTACCCCACTTCACATGGGACATTGGCCACCTTGGCAATCCCCAATCCTCTATTTCGATAAGGAAAGAAGACAAGAAATCCAAGGGTTGAGATTGTTTGACTTGGGGATTACTCAAAATTGATGGCTATGATGAGCTCTGGCTTCACCTCACACAACAAACACACTCTTTGGACTCTCTCTCAGAAGAAACACAAGACAAAGACCAAGACTTAGTCGTTTTTGTATAAATATAGCTTTTAAAATTCAGCTTATCTTAGTTTTAAATTAGTACTTCCTTTTCCTTGTAATGTTTTAAAAAGTTTAATGAAATTTGAAGTTTGGTTCTAAAATTTTGTTTTCAAGTTTAAGGTTAATTTATGTTTCAAAAGCTACTATAAACTCTCATTTTATACTCTTATAAGCTGTTTGCTTGAACACTACAAGTTTTTTCCATAACTTATAGTGTTTAAGCCATTTTACCAAAATTCACTTAAAAAAGCTCATTTGGAAGATAAGCCAGAAAAGGAAGGGCTTATTGTTGTTACTAGCTTGTTCTTGAACAAGCTAGAGCTTGTAGACAAAGTTTTTAAGAGCTTATTTGCCCTTGTTTAAAGCAAAGGGCTTTGTAAGTTTCTCTTTTTCTAATTTTAGCTTATTTACTGTAGCATAGCTTATTGTGCTTATTTTATGTCTTTTATTGCTTATTTATATTAGTTTATGCTTATTTAATGCTTATATGTCACTTGTTTGCTTTTTGTTTGAATCTGTCCATTTTTAGCTTAATATGCTCATTTGCTTATTTGCTATTTATAGTGCTTATTCTTGCTTGAATTGTGCTTATTATTGCTTAACTTTACTTGGTTATCATCTGTTTTAGCTTAAATCTTTGTAAAACAGTCTAAAAAGTTGATTTAAGGATTTAAAGGAGTGTTTGGGTTAACATTCAAAATGGGTCAAAAATGTGTTTGAATTGGGTTGGGGCACCAAGCTAGTTTTAACTAGTTAATTTAAGTAGATTAAAGTTGTTTTTAAAAGTTGTCATTGTTTAGATTTCATTATTAAGGTCTTAAGTAGTTGTGGATTGAATCTGTGAGCTTATAGCTCATTTTATCTTATTGTATGATTAAGCTTTTGAATCTTGTGCACTTGTGTAGTTTTTAAGTTTGTTTGAGTCTTAAAATCAAGTATAAACCAAAGTCACAAGCCTGCATTTGTTGGTTTGAATTTTGTCAAAATCTGTCAATTAGCTAAGTTTGTTTTAAAAAGAAAAAAATGCTTTTTCATTTGCTTTTTGTGACTTATCCTTTATTTAAAACTCTCTTTTGATTGATGTTATAAGTTCTTTTAAGTCCATATTATATCTGTTTTAGGGTTACAAGTTCATAAGGATCCATTTGGTTGCTTATTTTTAAGCTCAAAAGTGGTACTTTGTGTTTGTGCCAAGTCTGTCAAAATTTAACAAGTGTTAAAAAAAGAAGAAAATGTTTTTTCATTTGCTAGTGCTTATTTGTTTTTCAAACTCTCTTTTGATTGTGGATTTAAGTAGCTTTTTGGCCAAGCTTCTTAGTGGTATAAGCCAAAAAGCCATAAGGATCCGTTTGCTAGCTTATTTTTAAGCTAGAAAAGTCCTTATTGGCCTTTTTGATTAACAGTTTTGGCCAAAAGTCCATTTTGCTTATTATAGCTTATTTGCTTATTGCATTAGCTTATTTAGGTTTAGTATAGCTTATTAGGGTAGTTTAAGCCTGTTTTAGCTTATTTGGTTTTGTATTAAGCTTATTTGAGCTTATTTGCTTCTTAGTTTAAAATTTTAAGTGTTTTAACTATTTATAGCTTTATAGTCTTTTTAGCTTATTGTCATTGCTTATTTTTGATCTCTTGTGCTTTTTAGATATAACTTTTCATCTGTTTTAGCTTATTCCTCTATTTGTGCCCAAAATGCCAAAACAGTTAGCATTTTAGAATTACTATATAAGTTGCTTATTCTGTCTTCATTAAATACTTATTTAAGTGCTTATTTGGGGTTTAGAAAAGAAGTGCTTTTGTAAAAATTGCTTATTTTTAGCTCTTTTAAAAAAGTTGAAAAAAAATGAAAATAAAAAACGTATGGGATAGGGGAAGCCCCAGGTGAGCCTAGGCTCGAACCCGGGACCTCAACCCCCTCACTATACGTTTTAACACACACCCCGCTACCAACTCGCCCTTGGGACTTTTTCGAAAGTTGTTTGCAAAATTAATTACTTACCCTTTCTTTCACTTCCATTTTTATATAAGCAATTCGAAGCTTATTCATAGCTTTTCCGAGCTTATTTGATAAGCTGTTTACTTGAGCTTATTTTTCCTGCATTCCTTATACCATTTAGGACTTTTGTACATTTTTCTAGATTTTTACCATTAAGTTTAGTATTTTTAATTAAATTTTCTTTTTAAAATCGCTTTTAATTCATAAAAAATTACAAAAAAGTCAAAAAAATATAATTCTTTTTTAGAAAATTTTCTTCATAGTTTCTAGGAAAATTAGTTTTGCTTCCGTAGGGTTAAAAATTTAAAATTTCATTTTTTAAAGAACGAGATTGGTTCTCGTTCACGTTTTTCGTGTTTTCAAGCTCAATTTAACTCCGTTTTTGGTCTAGTTTTCTTTATTCTTACTTTTTAGTCAATTAGGATCTATTAAAAGTTAAAAAATCATTTTAGGTTAATTTTTGAAAATTTAGGGTTTTTAGTACCGTTTTTTAGGATTCTCGTTTACGTTTTAGTTTAAATTTGTGTTCCTTTATCGTTTTTAGTGTAGATTGCATTATTTTTCTCGTAGATTTAGAAATCAATCCAAAATCTTGTTTCATTCAAACATCAAATGTCAAACCAACTCTCGACTTACCATTGCATTCCTCGTTGGGGATAAACGACCCGGGAAAACTTCTATACTACTTCCGGATATATATTGATTTTCTTTCTTTGACCTTAGCAAGGGCAACTTGATTTGGTGTGGGTTAATATAAGTAGTATTTATATATTATTTGTATTTAAATAAATAAAACCTAAAGTTTGAAATCAATCATGTACTATGATGGCGTCTAATATGTTTTGGCCGAATGTATGATTTTCGTAATGTTTACAACAAATTAAGTAGTTATAAACTTTTGTCTTGTAGTTGGTCGTAATAATAATATATCTAATAGTACAAATAAACTCTATTTCTCACAACGTAAACAATAAAGGCCCGAAGCAATGCGTGAGTGCAACTTTCACGGATATATTAGCATAGATGCTAAAAACGACGTACATGAAAGTTGTATTGCTGTTGGGTTTGTTTTGGACTGGCCGTCATTGTCATATATTTTTCATTTGTAAGAAAGTCATTGTAAAAATAATCACGTGAATCGACTTAAAAATATTATGTTTGGACATTTTTATTTTGACCCAAACCATAACTCTTTTTCTAATCGGTCGTTATCACATATCGTTAAGTATCACAATTTTGCATGTAGTTTTTTATTTTTGACCCAAACAATCCTGTTATGAACGTTACACGAAAACCGTACCATAATATTGCATATCATTAATTATCGGTCGCTAGGGATTCTCCGTGCGTGCACGGGTATTCGTCTAGTTAAAATTAAAATAACACTTTTCTCTCATATTTAACCTAAAACTTTTTATAAATGAATTTGATTGAAAATTTATATTAATATTATTATTTTTACAAATACATTGCATTTATTGTAAAACAAGTAAATCCAAACACTAGTTTCAAGTACTTATTTTTAAGCAGAAAGACAAGAAAAAAAAGCAATAAAATAACTATTGAATCATCATAAAAGAAATTTTAGTTACCCAAAAAGAACTATGAAGATTTTAAATTATTGTTTGGCCTATACATTATACCTTTATATATTAACCATGAAGATCGTTCCCCCGAGGTGCTTTTAATGCACTCATTAAACACCTTCGCCCGACCCGATTTCTTTTCTTATTAATACCCGGAGCATTTAAGAGAGTATACGCGTATTGTTATACGTGTTACATCCATCTCACTTCTTCTCTCTCCCAGTGAGTTTTTAACACACATACTCCTTGCCAACATCGTGCCGCCGAATGGTTTTATCGTTTTGCCAAGGAATTCTATCACCACTTTTGACCAATGCCAAAAATATTTCTCGGAAAGTACTTCCCACCTCTATGGTAACCAAGTTGAGAAATGATATCATGAACTTCGTCAAGAAACCCATGAATCGTTAATCTTTGAAGCATGGTAACGAGATATAAAGCTTTCAATTGATCGTTGGCTAACACACATGTACCCGGTCACTCAAATAGATACTTTCTACAACGGGTTAACGATGAGACATCGTGATACCATCAATGCTGCTGTCGGTGGTACCTTTATGAAAAGGCGACCCGAAGAGTGTTATGATCTAATCGAGAATATGACCGCTCACCACAATGATTGGGACACTTCAGCCCAACGGAGTGAGTCATCTAGTTCTATCACTTCTTCCAATCCGGAAATAGTAGCCCTTAAGCTTGAAATGGCGGAAATCAACAAAAATCTAATGAAAATGTTTCAAACAAACCAACAAGTAAAAGCAGTTACTCCTAGCTGTGAAACTTGTGGTGGGCCACACTCTATATGATTGACCATTCCACCGTTGGCCAAACTCAGAACGTATATGCTGCGGGAGCCTACAATCAAGGTGGTAATTCTTACCAACCTCTAGGTAACCGTAATCTGCTTAGCTATCGTTTAACAATTTTACTCGACCACCAGGGTTTAATCAGAATCAAAACCGAAGCAATCAAAATCAGAACTACCAAAATAGGAATCAAGGAAACAATCATAATCAGGGGAATAACCAGGGAAGAAACCAATTCTTCCAAGGAGCTAGTCATGGTCAAAACCCGCCTCCAGCTTATCAAGCACCGGCTCATCAAGCCCTGGGTTACCAAGCTCCGATTCATCAAGCCCCGATTCCTCAACCGCAAGGTGTAACAAATGCCGAATTCTCCAACTACATGAAGGCAAATGATGTAATTTTGAAAAACATGCAAACAAATATGACCTCATTGACAAATTCCAATCTTGAACTCAAAAATATGTTTGGTCAATTCATGAGAATGAATACCGCTTCTACTTCGGGTTCGGGAACACTCCCGAGTAACACCATTACTAACCCGAAGGAAGATTTGAAAGGTATCACCACCCGAAGTGGTGTTGCTTATCAAGGACCCACGATTCCTACTACTTCTTCTTCTCCTAAAGTAGTGGAACATGAAACCGAGGTGACAAAGGACACGGTGCCTCCTACTAATAACGGAAGTACCAAAGACGTCCAACCTCCGGTTGTCCAAATTGAAACTCAAGTACCAAATTCTGAGCCCGTTGTTGCTCCCATTGTTGAGCCCGTTGTTGCTCCCGTTAGTGCTCCGATGCCTAACCCGAAACCGTCAATTCCATATCCGTCGAGAAGAAATGATGAAAGGAACCGCCAAAAAGCTAACAACCAAAGTGAGAAATTCTACAAAATCTTTAAAGATTTGAGTTTCGAAATTAGCCTCGCGGATGCCTTGATTCTTATGCCAAAATTTGCCTCGACTCTTAAAGCTTTAATCGGAAACAAAGAAAAATTAAGTGAAATGGCTAGAACTCCGTTAAATGAGCATTGCTCGGCGATTATCCTCAACAAGTTACCCGAAAAACTTAGAGACCCCGGCAAATTCCTCATACCGTGTGATTTTCCCGGAATGTATGAGTGCTTAGCCTTGGCCGATCTTTGCGCTAGCATAAATCTCATGCCGTTTTCCGTGTGGAAGAAGCTTTCTCTTCCGGAACTTACTCCGACTTGTATGACTCTTGAACTTGCGGACCGTTCGATCACCAAACCGATCGGTATCGCCGAAGATGTCCCCATAAAAGTTGGTGTGTTCCATTTCCCGGCCGACTTCGTAGTCGTTGACTTTGATGTCGATCCCCGAGTTCCCCTAATTCTCCGAAGATCCTTATTAAAGACCGGACGTGCTTTGATTGATGTGTACAAAGGTGAATTAACTCTTCGTGTTGGCAAAGTGGCCATAACATTCAATCTTGATCAAACTTCGAGATACTCGGCTAATTATGATGATATGACGGCAAACCGAATCGACGTCATTGAAATGGCTTGTGAGGAGTATTCTTAAGAAGTTCTCGGTTTCTCCGATGTGATCGCGAGTGGCAATCCCACTCCTTATTATGACCCGATTGTTTCTACCTCTTCTCCCACCCTCACTCCCTTCGAGGATAGTGATTTTCTTCTCGAGGAAGTCGATGCTTTCCTCGCTCTTGAAGATGATCCAACTTCACCGGAAGTTGATGACTCTTATTACGACTCGGAGGGGGACATTCTTCTTCTTGAAGCATTTCTCAATGATGATCCATCATTACCCCCTCCTACTCAAGGAAATTATTTGCCTGAAATCAGAAAAGAACTCAAAATTGTTGAACATAAAAATGATAAATCTTCAATTGATGAACCACCAGTGGTCGAACTTAAGGACTTACCTCCTCATCTCGAATATGCATTTCTAGAGAGTGACGACAAGTTGCCCGCATAATTGCTAAAGACTTGAAAGATGAGGAGAAAACCGATCTCATTCCGACATTAAGGGTATTGACTCGGAATTTTGTACACACAAGATCCTAATGGAGGATGACTTCAAACCAGCGGTCCAACACCAAAGAAGGGTGAATCCAAAAATCCACGAAGTTATCAAAAAGGAGGTTCTTAAACTCCTTGATGCCGGATTAATTTACCCGATCTCGGATAGTCCTTAGGTAAGCCCCGTACATTGCGTACCGAAAAAGGGTGGCTTTACCGTTTTTGAAAATGATGAAAATGAATTGATCCCGACTCGTTTGGTTATGGGGTGACGTGTATGCATTGACTACCGTAAGTTAAATGAAGCCACCCGTAAAGACCACTTTCCACTACCATTCATGGATCAAATGCTCGAGAGATTAGCGGGAAACGAGTACTATTGTTTTCTCGATGGTTTCTTGGGTTACTTTTAAATTCCCATTGATCCTAAAGATCAGGAAAAGACCACATTCACGTATCCTTATGGAATGTTTGCCTATCGTCGCATGCCTTTTGGGTTATGTAATGCATCGGGCACATTCCAAAGGTGTATGATGGCTATCTTTCACGATATGATCGAAAAAACGATGGAAGTCTTTATGGACGACTTCTCGGTCTTTGGGAATTCATTCGAAACTTGCCTCTCCTATTTGGACAAGATGCTTAAACGTTGTGAAGACACTAATCTTTGTCTAAATTGGGAGAAAAGTCATTTCATGGTCAAAGAGGGAATAGTCCTTGGCCATAAGATTTCCAAGAACGGGATTGAGGTTGATAAGGCGAAAGTTGATGTTATTGCTAAGCTACCTCATCCCACCACCGTTAAAGGAATTAGGAGTTTTCTTGGTCACGCGGGGTTTTATCATAGATTCATTCAAGATTTCTCAAAAATAGCCCGGCCGATGACTCGACTTCTCGAAAAAGATACTCCGTTTTTCTTCTCCAAAGAGTGTATTGAAGCCTTTCAAACACTTAAGAAAAAATTGACCGAAGCTCCAATCTTGATTGCCCCCGACTGGGACCTACCTTTTGAGCTAATGTGCGATGCAAGCGATTATGCTATAGGTGCAGTCTTGGGGCAACGAAAAACAAAGCATTTCCAGCCTATACACTATGCTAGTAAAACAATGACCGAGGCGGAATCGCATTACACCACAACAGAAAAAGAAATGTTAGCCGTGGTGTATGCCTTCAAAAAATTCCGGTCTTACCTCATCTTGAAGCAAAAAGCATGATATATACGGATACGAGCCCGCTAACATACTCTTTGCTAAAAAAAATTTAACAGCGAGATTGCTCCGGTGGGTTCTCCTCCTTCAAGAATTCACATTCAAAGTAATTGACACAAAAGGAGCCGAGAATCTCGCGGCTGATCATCTTTCTCGATTAGAAAATCCTTATGAAAATATGCTCGACCCAAAGGAGATAAATGACACGTTTCCTCTCAAGACACTTAATATGGTAACTTTTCGTGATGACTCAAGTACCCCGTGGTTTGCCCATTTTGCAAATTACCACGCGGGGAATTTCATCGTTAAAGGGATGTCGTCCCAGCAAAAGAACAAGTTTTTTAAAGATGTTAAACACTACTTTTGGGACGACCCCTATTTGTTCAAAATCTGTGCGGATCAAGTCATCCGGCGGTGTGTTCACGGCCAAGAAGCCATTGATATTCTTAAGGCTTGCCACAATGGACCCACAGGGGGACATCATGGCCTGAACTACACCGCCAAAAAGGTGTTTGACTCCGGTTTCTATTGGCCCACAATCTATCATGATGGCCATGACTTAGTCAAATCTTGTGACTCTTGTCAACGTCAGGGAAAAATCTCACAACGTGATGAAATGCCACAAAATTCTATCCAAGTTTGTGAGATCTTTGATGTGTGGGGTATCGATTTCATGGGGTCGTTCCCGTCCTCACGAGGGAACAAGTATATACTCGTGGTGGTCGATTACTTGTCGAAATGGGTCGAAGCAAAAGCGCTCCCCACCAACGACGCCCGAGTTGTTTCCAAATTTCTTAAATCTCTTTCTCGTCGCTTCTGAGTACCCCTCGTGCCATCATTATGTATCGCTAGTACCCATTTTTGCAATACATTTGCAAAGGTCTATAGCTAAATACGGAATTACCCACCGTCTCTCTACCGTGAATCACCTCCAAACAAGTGGGCAAGTTGAGGTTTCCAATCGTGGCTTGAAACGAATTCTTGAAAGGACCGTGGGCGAAAACCGTGTTTCTTGGTCGGATAAATTAGATGATGCACTTTGGGCCTTCCGTACCGCTTACAAAACACCCATCGGGTGCACTCCTTACAAGCTCGTGTACGGAAAGGCATGTCATCTACCGATCGAGCTCGAGCACAAAGCTTATTGGGCCTTAAAGCATGCAAACTTTGACCTTAAGACCGCGGGTGATCACCGTAAAGTTCAACTCAATGAACTTCGTGATCAAGCCTATGAGAACTCTTTGATCTACAAAGAGAAGACAAAGAGGATCCACGACTCTAAAATCAAGAACCGCGTTTTCAACGTTGGTGACCGAGTCCTCCTCTTTAATTCTAGATTGAAGCTCTTCTCGGGTAAACTTAAATCCCGTTGGTCTGGACCATTCACCATCACCCAAGTTTTCCCGTATGGCACCGTCAAGTTATCCTAAAACTCCGGGCCTAACTTCAAGGTGAATGGTCATCGTTTGAAACACTACTTCGGAGAGGACATACCGCCCGTGGTTGTCCCGGATCTCCAAACCTTCCCCAAGGACCAATGAATTCGGGGAATGGGTCAAGCTTAGTGACCCTAAACAAGCGCTTCGTAGGAGGCAACCCATGCTTATCCTAGTATAATCTTAGTGGTAGTAATGAATAAGTGTTTTGTGTTGTGAGGAGGCTCGCCTCTTCCTTTCTCGTGTGCTTGTGTTTTTGTTGTATGTCCAGGATTGCCCGGATTTTGAAGCCTCTCGTGCTCAAAGTTTTGTCCTTCGTTCACTCGAGCTTCAAATCCTCAACTTCAATTTGGGAATCCAATATCCAAATATTATCGACTAACGTTTATCTTTAAGCATACTTAGTAAACGGCTTAGGATTTACGTAGAAACCCTTCGTAAAACATTGAGGACAATGTTTAAATCTAGTAAGGGGGTAATCTTCGATTTGATTGTGCCTGCAGCCATTGTTTTCACATAATCCCGTTTTTACCACCAAAAATACAAAAAAATGAAAAGAAAAAAATTTTAAAAATTTTAAAAAAAAATTCAAAAATAAACTAAGTGTTTTGTCATAATTTTGACTTTCTCGCTGGGTAGAATAAGAATAAATTTTCACCCAATCGAGCGTATTGAGCTCTAGCTTGTTCTTTAACTTTTAGACTAAGCGTTCGCGAATCTTTGTGAAGAACGAAAAATGATAGAGTTAAGTATGAGTTGGATGCTAAACAATGTTATTTGTGAATCTTTACAAGGCACACGTGTGTAATTTGTGCGTTTTTCTCCCATAAGCTCCTAACCGGACTAATAATACGTGCTATTTTTGGAAATTAAACTTAAATCAACAAATTTTGAGATGTAGTCAATAATAATTTTAGTCTCAGTTCAAATTTATACTTAAATTTTCCAAAAAGAAGTCTTCTCTATATATCGTGGTATAAAAAATGAAAAAATGAAATGAAAAATGATGAAAAAATGAAAAAAATATATGATGAGTAATAACTATAAACTGTGGGCTGATAAAAGTTTACTGCATCTTGCCGGCTCACAACCGATTAACTCAGCCTTCTAAAAGAAAGCCCATATGAGAAAATTAATCTGAAGACCAGATAAAGTTTGTTGCATCTTGCCGGCTCACAACCGATGTTACAACCTTCTAAAAGGTCGAGGGTTACGATTGTATCAATTGCATGTTAATGTTAAAGTGTAATGGATGTGGTTTAATAAATATAGGGAAAATCTCTTTTTCTTAAATTTAAATATGCTTTTGAACTTAGACTATTTCATTTTAAATAAGCTATGTGTATACGAGAAACCTAAGAGTTTTTGAAACCGAAGGTCCGTGAGTCTCGATACTAGTCTCTGTGGAGTGTCAAAAGCCTGGTCACTTAGCCGCAAGGTTGGGATGTGCCGAGACGAAAGTCGCTACATGGGATGATCTCGCCTTCAAACTCATTATTCTCGGGTGGAACGTGAAGCATAGAAATTTTGCAAAACGTTGATCCATGGTTGAAATTCGAAATGGCACATTCACCTAAATATAATAATTGCCGGGAGTGAAAAGTTTACAAGTTACACATATGAGTAGTGTTAGCATCTTTGCTCATATTTAACGGTGATTTTGTTTTAAGCTTGGTTTGGAATAAGTGAAAAGTCGGGAACGATGAATTTACCCTTTTTGGGGCATTTTAGGATTGAAATGTTTCTTGTTCTATGATCCCTAAAAGTTAATAACGAAAGTCAAATTTGTTAGTTAATTGAGAAAAAGAAAAATACAAAAATATTAGTGTAAATATAAAAAATGGTCAAAACGGGGCTTTTCGAAGCTATTGATTCCTTAGTTTCCCTTGATGAACACATAGCTACTTTTCGAGGTTATTAGTCGAGGGGGATTGAGATTCTTAGTTTTCTTAAGTGTTTACTTATGGCATTGCGTGAGGACACGACAATATCCTAGTATGGGGGATTTTTGGTATGTGTTTATTTACACATACCTTTGACCATCAAAAACGGACTTAAATGACTAAAAACGTACCCAAAATACATTATATTTGTATGTTTGCATTTGTTTTGTGTAGGAAACGGATATCTAATGAAAAAGATAAAAACGAAGCCAAAACGACAAAACCGGGCACGAGAACGGAAAGAGCGTGAAGCAAAAGTCAAGTCAAAGCCCAAAGTCACGAAGTCAAAGTCAAAAGGTCAACCAAAGTCAACCCCGACAAAGTCAAAGTCAAAGTCAAAGCCGTAACCGAAGAAATGTTAAATGGGCCCACCCGCACCCATTTAATGGGTCGGGTCAACCCATTTATACATTATTGAAGACCAATGGGCCCAATTCCCTCTTTTATAATACCCGGCCCAACACAAGCCCAAAACAATAACCCATAACCCTTTTAACAAACCCATTATCCCATCACCCTTATAACCTTTACCCCGTTAGTCCCTTAAGGACTGTGAGTGTAAACTCACTATACACCTTGAGGGACTAATGTTGTCAAACCCTAAACCTGTTACCCCCACAAGGACCAATCATGCAATAAACACATACACCTTGAGGGGCTAGTTTTGCCAAACCACCAAACTATCACCCCTGTCTCATTAAACGAATTTTCCCACCAAAACCCATCACCCTCCCCTGTCACTCTCCTTACCTCGTTTACTGTTCACCCCCTCCAAAACCATCACTTTCAAACAAACCCCACTTCACATGGGTTATTGCCACCCCCGGGGGGGGTGGGGGGGGGGGGGGGGGGGCACAGGGGGGGGGGGGGGGGGGGGGGGGGGGGGGGGGGGGGGGGGGGGGGGGGGGGGGGGGGGGGGGGGGGGGGGGGGGGGGGACCCCCGGGGGGGGGGGGGGGGGGGGGGGGGGGGGGGGGGGGGGGTTACCAAAGGGGGGGGGGGGGGGGGGAAAAAAAAATTGAGGGGGCAAATACACCAATTAAATCATTTGGGTGATAAATAAAACTAGAATGAAGGGTCAAGATCATTTGGCTTGGGGACTACTCAAATTTGATGGCCAAGATTGCTTATTGAGCTCACTCACACAACAAACACACCCTCAATCCCTCTCACAGAAGAAACACAAGTAAGAAGAGACAAAGGATTGAAGACCTAGAACCTTCATACGTTTTATATATATAGGTCCATTTGTAAGCCTTGAGGGCAGTTAGTTTTAACCTAGTTTTTAGTTTTTAAGTTATTTTTAATCATTGTCTTTTAATTTACAAAATCTTGTAATCTGTTTTTGAGTTTAATGAAAATTTGAAAGTTTTAAGCTAGATTGTGATTCATGTTTTCTTATTGTTAAAAGCTCCTTATAAGTTACTTAAAGCCCTCATTTAATCATATAAGCTAGCTGTTTTCATTTAAGAAAAAGGTACTTAAGAAAAAATTTATAAAAACCAAAAAAAATTCACCCCCAAATACCACAGCTTCTTTGGATGATAAGCTAGCTTTGGAAGAGCTTATAGACCTCACTAGCTTGTCTTTTGACAAGCTAGAGCTTGTAGATCATTTATTTGCCCTGTTTGAGCAAGGGTTTTGTAAGTTTTCATTTTTCCATTTTGCTTATTTACTGTAGCAGTGCTTATTACTTGCTTATTTATGCTTATAGTAGCTTATTAATGTTGTTTTATGCTTATTGTCTTTATTTATTGCTTTGATGTCTTTTATTTAAGTGTTTTTCTAAAATCTGCCTTAAAATAGCTTATTAAGTAGCATAATGGTGTAGCTTTTAATCTTGGCTTATTGGACTGTTAAAACTTGCTCATTGTGTTCATATTAAGCTAATTAAAATCTGGTCTTAAGGGTTTGTTCATTAAAAATCAAGTTAACAAGTTTAAATTGGTAAAGATGTGCTTAAAGGGGTGTTTGGGACAGTAAGTTTAATGGGTCAAAATGGGTCATTTTGGTATTAAAACCTTTGGGTCACTTATATCTAAGTAGAAATCATCATTTAAATCTGTTTGTTTGAACTTTTTAGTTTAAAAATCTTAAAATCAAGTTTTCATGGGTATGATGTTTGAATCTGTGAATATTGGGTGTTCATATGAGTTCTAGGCTTTTGATCTTGGCTTATTTGATTTAAGTGTTGTTTTTGTGTTTGTTTGAGTCTTAAAATCAATTAGAAATCCAAGACATAAGCCTGCAATTGTGTTTCTTGCATTTTGCCAAGTCTGTCATTTTTTTTGCTAAGTGTTGAAAAAGGAGAAAATGCTTTTTCATTTGCTTTTTGTGACTTATCCTTTATTTCAAACTCTCTTTTGAAAGTTTCTAAGTGTTTTTTAGATCTAATTTTGATCTGTTTGTAGGTTATAAGTTCATAAGGATCTGTTTAAGTGCTTATTTTTAAGCTCAAAAGTGGTGTTTTGTTAAGATTACAAAAGTTGCAAAAAATTGATCTAAGTGTTGAATCTGTGTGAGATACCCTTTTCATGAAGCTTTTTAAGTGTTTATCTGAATTTCAAACTGCTTTTTTCATTGTTTCTTATTGTAGCTTTTTGGCCAATCTTTTTAGTGGTATAAGCCACTAAATCCATACTGATCCTTTTGCTAGCTTATTTTTTAACTAGAAAAGTCCCTCTGGCTTTTGCTTATCAGTCGTGGCCAACAAAATATTTCTTATTTAGGCTTATTAGACTTATTGTTTTGCATTATAATTTTTTGTTGTGTGTTTCTTTTTTATTAAGAAAAATAATTAATAAAAAAATTTTTTACATAAATTTTTTTTTTTTTTTTTTTTATATTTAAATGTATTATTCTAGTTTAGTTAGCTTATTAAGTTAGAATTTAGAGCTCTGTTTAGCTTATTCTCATTTATGTTTACAGACAGCTTATTTAAGTTTACTGCATTTCGGAGCTTAAAATTTCTAAGTTTGATAGCTTTTTGATTAAAATGCCATTCTAGCTTATTGTAGTTCCTTATTTTTGTTCCTAAGTGCTTTTTAGATATGCCCTTTTATCTGTCTTAGCTTATTTTAAGTTTTCATTTGCTTATTAGTGCTTAATTTGCCAAACAGTTAGCATTTTTAAGGGTTAGTGAAGTTAAGCTTATTCTGTCCCCTTTAACAGCTTATTTCGTGCTTATTTTTTATTTATAAAAAAAGTTTCTTTGTAAAAGTTGCTTATTTTTAGCTTATTTAAAAAGTTGAAAAAAAATGAAAATTAAAAACGTTTGGGATAGGGGAGGCCCCAAGTGAGCCTGGGCTCGAACCCGGGACCTCAACCCCCTCACCAAACGCTTTAACACACCACACACTAACCATCTCGCCCTTGGGTCTTTTTCGGTTTTAGGTTGCAATATTAATTACTTAGGCTCTTTTTCATTTTCCTTTTCCATTAATAAGCCGTAGCTTATTTGTAGCTTTTTAGAGCAGGGATAGATATCGATCATAGCTATATGGGGGGGTGGCGCTAAGAGCGCGAGCATTTCACACACACACGATCGCATTAGGACTTTTTAGCACACGATGGCGTAGAGAGAGAGAAATATGCGGCTAGATTGAGAGTCCCATTAAGTTCGCAGCACACTACGCCTTCTTCTCTCTAACAATCTAATTCTTCTTCTTCTCTCTTTTAACCAAATCTTCTACTTATTTAATTTCTATTAAATTCATAAAAGAGTCAAAAAAATCCAATTCTTTTTAGAAAATTTCTGTTATCCAATGGGTTCTAGAAAATCATTTTGCTTTTGTAGGGTTATAAAATTTCAAAATTTCATTTTTTAAAGAACGATTGATTCTCCGTTCACGTATTTCGCGTTTTTTTTAAGCTCAATTAACCCCCGTTCTTTGTCTAATATTTTATTCTTATTCTTTTAGTCATTAGGGGGTTTATTAAAAGTGAAAAAATCATTTTAGGGTAATCTTTTGAAAATTAGATTTTTTTAAGTCACATCGGGACACCATCAATGCTGCAGCGGGAGGAACTTTTATGCAAAAGACACCGGAAGAATGTTACGAATTGATCGAGAACATGACCGCTCACCACAACCATTGGGACACTTCAGCAACTCGAGACGAGACGTCTAGAAATATCTCTTCTACTACTACTACCGAGAGTCCAGAAGTTGTTCGACAATTGGAAATGATGAATAAGAATTTTCTAGATATGATGAGACAAATACAATCGGTCAAATCTGTGAGTCCGAAGTGCGAGACTTGTGGTGGTCCCCATTCTTTTACCGAGTGCCCAGCCGTCGATGGCTACACTCAAGAGGCCGCTTATGCTACTACGGGTAACCATAATTCGGGGGGTAATTCCTACCAACCACAAGGTGACCGTAATTTGCTTAGCTATCGCTCGAATAATTACCTCGGACCACCCGGTTTCAATCAACCAAATGTGCAAAATAATCAAAACCGATACAATCAAAATCAAAATCAAGGGAATTATCAAGCTCCGAACAATCAAGGAAGAGGGCAAAACTTCAATCAAGGAAACAACAATTATCAAGCTCCGAATTTTCAAGCTCCAAATTATCAAGCTCAAGTTGGACCTTCGAATGATCTTTCAAACTACATAAAGACTAATGAAGTTAATATGAGAGCTATGCAAAATCAAATTAATAACATGAAAACAGAATTGAAAAATGAATTCAAGACTTCAATGACGAATCAGAACAATGAGATAAAGAACATGTTAAGTAATTTCTTTCAAATGCAAAATCCCTCGGGTTCGGGATCACTTCCTAGTAATACCGTTGCTAACCCGAGAGGTGACGTGAAAGCTATTACCACCCGAAGTGGTGTTGCTTACGATGGACCTTCAATTCCACCTACTCCTTCTCCTCTCCCGAAGGAAGTGGAACGTGAAACCGAGGCGACAAAGGACAAGGTGCAACCTACAAGTTTAGAAAGTACCGCACACGTCCAACCTCCGGTTGTCCAAGACCCGATTCCGGAGCCCGAAGTTGCTCCAAAGCCTAAACCTAAACCGTCAATACCTTATCCTTCGAGACTTAACGACCAAAAGCTCCGCGAAAAAGCTAATAATCAAATGTTGAAGTTTCTTCAAATCTTTCAAAGATTACACTTCGATATTAGCTTCGCGGATGCTCTTCTTCATATGCCGAAGTTTGCTTCTACGTTTAAGAGTTTACTTAGTAATAAGGAAAAGTTGTTCGAATTGGCAAATACCCCGTTAAATGAGAATTGTTCGGCGGTGCTCCTAAAAAAGTTGCCCGAAAAACTTGGAGACCCCGACAAATTTCTCATCCCGTGTGATTTTCCGGAGCTAGATGAGTGCTTAGCCTTGGCCGATCTTGGCGCTAGCATTAATCTAATGCCTCTTTCCGTGTGGAAGCAACTTTTGCTGTTGATCTACATCCCCACTCCGCAAGACCTTCTGAGCTAGGCTACCCGGATTGTTGCTTATCCAGCTGGTATAGCCGAGGATGTTTGTATGCAAGTGGGTAAGTTCACATTTCCAGCTGACTTCGTTTGTCCCTGTCTACGTGTTCAATACCTCTGATCCCCTTAATTAGGGAGACCCTTCCTAAGGACGGCTCATGCTTTAGTCGATGTACACGGAGAAAAGCTTATTTTGAGAGACGGTGATGAAAAATTGATCTTTCATGCTGACAGCACTTCGAAACATCCTCATAAGCATGGGAATGAATCAATTAATATGTTTAATTTCATTGATATCACATGCGAGGATCGTTTCCCTGAAGTGTTAAAATTAAAGAAATCAATCATGCCCTCGATGGCAGTAACCACTCCTCATTCGATTATTCTCTACGATATTATGTGCATTCTATTTTGATACAACATATTGAAGAGAAAGAGTAAAGTTGGCATGATTTTCTCTTCGAATATGATTCGTTTATCTTGATCTTTTGATGATCTATTTCCTCCTTGCCGTAGTAGGAGTGCTTTTTATCAAGAGGGGGATGAGTTCGCCGTGATGAACTCCGTGCGTCCTTCTTGACTCATTTCCACCAGTTAAATGGATGTAATTTTGATCCTGAAGCTGATCTTAGAAAAATTGAATATTTGCTAAACCAAGATCCATCGACTGAGTCTTCGCCTAAATCTGATATTGAGATTATTGGTCCCATTCCCGAGAGGTTCACCGACGAACCTGCGCTCGTTTACTCACTTCTACCAGGAGATGACAATGATGAAGATGATGATCTTTTTTACCTTAAATCTGATAATGATAAATGGATAAAGTTTTTGTATGATGACTCTTATAAGGACATTGGTTCTAAAAAAAGATAAAATTAAGGACTCTAAAATACATATTTTAATTGACGAACTTCAACCTCCTAAGTCGAATGTTTTACCTCCTCAGTTACTCACAAGTGACTCGACTCTTCCCGAGGAGTCATTTGAGTCATCTAAGATTGCTACTTTGTTATCCTCTCCCTTCGAAAACGAAGACAAGGTGTTCAACCCAAGCATACTTATTTTGGGGGGAACTCAGATTTTCAATAATAAATCAAAAGATAAGGATTTTAAGGAAAAAACCTTGTCTGAGGCTCTTTTAAATCTTGATGAAACGTAACTACTTTCTATACTCATCTCTGATCAAGACTCATTTTTACCCTTAGAGTTATCTGCGAAATGAAACTTTGCTATCATTTCATCTAAAAATGAGGACAAAGTTTCAATTCCCGGGATACTTTATTTCAAAAGGAAGTTCATTCTTCCCACTCATGGATATCTTATTAGTAGTGGGAACTTTTATGTGCTTCAATGTTTATCTAAACATCTTGAATGAAAGTCCGATGGAGATTTTCTCTTCCACATGTTTCATCCCTAATATCATGATGATATGGGGAGAGTCAAGCTAGAGACTCGTATAAAAACAACGCTTCTCGTGAGGCAACTCCGATGTTCTATTATTTTTCTATTTTCTAATAAGTATGACGTGAAGAGGCTCGCCTCTTCCTTTCTCGTGTTTCCTGGCTTATGTTTTTGTTTAGGATTGCCCCGGATTATGAAGACTCTCGTGGTCGTGGTTTTGTCCATCGTTTTCTCAAGCTTCAATCCTTAGCATGCTTATATATGGGAATCCGATATCCTAGATCTTATTGACTAACGTTTATCTATTAGCATAATTAATAAACGGCTTTAGATTTACGTAGAGACCCTTTAAACATTGAGGACAATGTTTAGTTCTAGTATGTGGGGGGTATCTATCATTTGATCTTACCTGCATTTTGCTTTGTCTTCATGTAACCCCGTTTTGCCACCAAAAAAAATGTTGATTTTTATGCCAATTTTAAAGGTAAAAATTTCAAAAATAAAATAAGTGTTTTAACATAAATGTTTGACTTTCCGATGGTGAGAACAAGAATAATTTGTGACTTGATCGAGCATGTTGCGCTCTAGCTTGCCCCTTAACCTATATAAATGAAAGCTTTTGCTAGTCCTTTTATACAAGAAGCTTTAAAACGCGAATTCTAGCTTGATGTGGACCTTATTCTCACAATATCGTCTCTTTAGGAAAGGATTTCAAACTAATTATGGTCTAAACCTGGTTTATTTTATATTAATAAGGACATAATTTATTTGTCACCAATAATAATAATACCCTTAGATAATTTAGGAATAAGGGAGCGAAAAGTAGCTATGCATACACAATTTACATTTATGAGTAGTGTTAGCATCTTAACTTGTATTTAACAATGCTTTCATTTTTAAGCTTGGTTTGGGGCCGGTGAAAAATCGAGGACGATGACTTTATCCTTTCGGATACTATTTATAAGTGTTTCTTGTTTTGTGATCCTAAAAGTTATAATTAAATAATGAAAGTCAAACATGTTTCAAAACTAGTGATTTCTTAATCCCTTTTGATGAACACTTAACTACTTTTCAAGGTAATTAGTCTAGGGGTTAAAGTTTTTGGTTTTCTATGTGTGTATTTATGACATTGCGTGAGGACACGGCAATAGCGTAGTATGGGGATTTTTTATATGTGTTTAATCACATATCAATTTTCTTTATTAAAACGAGCTTAAATGACCAAAAACGAATAGAAAATACATTGTATTTGTCTGTTTTGTTAATTTGTTGGCAGGAAAACAGGATATTCACAAAATGACAAAAATAGAGCCAAAAAGGACAAAACCGAGCACGGGATTGGAAGAGCGTGATAAAACAAGGTCGAGGTCGTATTTATCTTTACTGGGCCAACCCAGTACCCGTTTTGTGGGACGGGTCAACCCATTAATACTTGAATTATACATACCTTAGCCCTAAAATACAAGTCCAAATTTCAAATCTAGTCCAAAAATAGTCAAGCCTAAGAAATAAGCCTAATTCCAAAACATTGAGTCCAAGTCAAACAATAAAAACACGCTCAATGTTTTTGTTCATACTCTCTTTTCATATTTTACAAACCTGGTAACGATAACAGGTAAAACCCTTCCCTCCCACGCACAAATCCTTCTAGAAGGCTTATGTGGCAAGTTAAGTGCATCATTCACTGACACCTTGGCAATCCCAAGGTGTCCTATTGCTAATGAGACGTAGAGGATGATCCAAGGGTGCAAAACGATGGATTGGGAGTTTGTTATGATTGAAGGGTCAAGATTGAAGCAAATGGACGCTCCTCATGGCCTAGAACCTTCCTCACCAGCTATAAATAGTGGTTGGAAATCACACATTTATCATCTAGTGTAGCTTTAGTGTAGTTTTAGCTTAATTTCCAGCTTATTGTATTTTCATTAATGTAATTTTGTTTTCAAAGTTTGTAATCTCTTTTCAATTAATAAAAGTTCAGTTTCATTTTAAATTTTGTATTGAATCATTGTTTTTAATTTTATGCAAATATGGTTTAAATGTGTTTGGAAGTAACCTGATAAGCTCAATAAGCTCTTAATTACCTCATAAGCTAGTTCTTATTCAGTTGAGCTCTTTTAAAGCTAAACTGAATAAGCTACATTTCAATCACTTACAAAGTCATAATTTGAGCTTAATAATGGATGATAAACCAGAAAATGGACGAGCTTATAGGACTTTACCACTTATTGAAATAAGTTAGAGCTTGTAGAAAACTCTTAAGAGCAGATTAAGTCCTTGTTTTTGCGCAAAGGACAATGTTAATGTTTACTTTTTCCTTTTTAGCTTAATTTCTTTCGTAGCTTATCAAATTGCTTATTCTGTGCTTATAAATGTTGCTTATGTGCTTATTCTGTCTTATAATAGATTAACGTGTTTAAATCATAGCTTAGAAGTAGTTTGAATTTAGTTTCATAATTTCTGTCTATTTTATAGTTCAACTGCTTATTACCTTAGCTTATAATCTAGGACTTATTCTTCTAAAGTTTTTGCCTATTGTTATTATATTTGTCATAGTACTTAATCTGTTTTAGCATTTTGAAGCTTTTTATGATCTGTTTTAGCTTAAAATTAAATTTTTAAGTGTTAAAGGGGTGTTTGGGGATAAGCAGTTGTAAGGTAATAAAATAATGTGCAATCTGTTTTTAATGCTCAAATCAGTTTTCATCATCTTTTATTAAGTCTTAATGTTAGTTTTCATAAGCTTAGAATAAGTATTGTTGAGTTTTCTAGTTTGTTTTATCAAGTGTTCAAGTCTGCTAGTCCATTGGTTTTTCAAACTACTAATTTGATGAACTTTTCAAAAGTCTACTAGAGGTATGGATTTTATGCTTCAAATTAGTTACATTTGCTTCAATTTACATGAATGATGAGTCTTTGGATAATCCTTTTAAGCATTTTAGAACAAAAATCAGTCAAGTAGTGTTCATAGAAGCCTATTCTAAAAAACTAAAGGTTGCAGATCAATTGATGTCTTATTCTAGCTAATCTTAGTCTAATTTTTAATAAAATAAGCTCATTAAAGTATAAGTTAAATTTGTTTTCAGTTTCTAGTTTGTCCAAAGTGTTTTAGAGTCCTTAAATTTAAGCTGCAAGTAGTTAAGTAGTCATAAAAAGTTCAAAAATAGTAGTGTAAATTGTCCTTTTCATTTTACGTTTCTACCTTATTTCCTAAACTTAATTGCCTAAAATCCACAGCTTATTTGAGTTATTAGAGTATAAGGCTCAATCTATTTTCAGTTTTCAGCTTATTTCTAGTGCTTATTAGTCCTAATTCTAAGCTGCAAATTTGGTCAAAGTCCTTTAAAACCTTTTTTTTGAGTCAATTGTTATAAGGCCTTTTGCTGTTTTCAGCTTATTAGATTTGCTTATTTCTAGTCCTTAGTGCTTATTAGGTTTAGGTCTGTTTTTAGCTTATTAGTTTTCTTATTGCTTTTTGAGTCCAAAAATCCAAACAGTTTTAATCAAAACCAAATGGCTTTAAACCAAACTGTCAACCTTTGATTAATCTTTTTCTAGCTTATTAATAAGTTCTGACTTAAAGTCCCTTTGTTAAAATTGCTTATTCTTGCCTTATTTTAGCTGTTTTCTCAAAAAGAAAATAAAAAAAATGTTTTGCAAAAAGGGACAGTCACAGGACTCGAACTTGTGACCTCCCCTTCAACACACACACACTCTACCAGTCTGCCCTTTGTACTTTTTTTCAATAATGCTTTGCAAACCATTTATTTCCTTATATTGTGTGTTTAGGGTTATTAAGCTTATTTTGCTTATTGATTTTTAACTGCTTATTGGTTGTAGCTTTTTGATTTGTTTTTCTTTATAAACCTCAGAAATAGGATCTAGAATTTTTATAAATTTTCTCAAATTTTTAGGATTAAGTTTAGTATTTTTAATTTAATTTTTAGTCTTATTTAGTTTTAAAAATAGTTTTATTTATTTTTAAAAAAAAATATTTCTGTTATTAAAAATTAGTTTAATACATTTTAGTTTAAGAAATTTTCATTTTGAGTTTTAAGAAGTTTTATTTTGTCTTATTTGGTTAATTAGTTTGTTTTAAATTGTTATAAATATCGCTTAATGTCGTTATGGATTTTTAATTGGCCTTAATTCTAGATTAACTTGCAATGTAATGCTTTCTCCCTTTGCGTTATTAATTCAAAATCCAAAATATCGAATATTCAAGCACGCGATCACGAACTGAAACAAGATTTTTAATATTCACGCTTCGTTGGGAAAACGACTCGGGAACGATTTGAACCTTATCCTTTCCTAAGGGTAATTTTCTCTTCAAATCTTTCCGGAAATATATTTTATTTGTGATTAGCTTATTACTCTTTCACAAGAATAATTCGCCTATTTGCTTATACTATATATAATATACTTTAATTAATACACGTGAATCACCATGCATCAAGATTTAGGAGTTCTTGATTTTTATTAAACTTTTGATTTTTGGGTTTTGATATAATTGGGTGCAAGAAGATCATCAAGGGTTTATTATTAAGTGTTTTAAACAAGTTTGGTGTTACAAAATAAAGTTTTGGAATCATTGTTTTTGTTGTGGTGCTCGATCGAACATCAAACCCACAAAGGTTTGATATTGCTGATTTTCCTTCTATTGATTCGTGTTTGTAAGTCCTCCTTGTATCTTTTATATTGATTTGATTATATAATTACTTGAATGTGTTTAGTTTTATATCGAGAATCCATTGATGGTAATGCATGTTGCCTTTTGAGGTAGTAGATGGTTTAGGATGATTAGAAAGGGTGTTTAGGTTAGTTTAAGTGTATTAGAGGCATTTGTGTTTTTGAAATAAGAAGTTTTTTGAAGGTTTGAAAAAAGACAAACCCATTTAGGTCAGAAAGTAGAAGTCAATTCAAAAAAATTAAAGTTTTTAGAACTGATGTTAGTCTTGGTAATATGATAGGTGTCGTTCATAGCTCCGTTTCGGTATAAGGCGCGGCGCGTCTTGTAACTCTTAAAAATGAATTTTTCACGTCCGTTGGAAGTTTGGATGCGAGTTATGTCAAATTCTGCATTAGGCGATTTTGCGCAGAATTTGGGGTCAACTTGCGTGCGTCATAACTAAGTCACCCGAAAAGCTTTTCTTAGAGTTATCTTCTTGATTCTAAAAACTAAGTTCAAGAGATCTACTTTGTCAACGAAAGAAGCCTCTTCGGATTTTTAGTAATTAAAAGTGAGTCAAAAGGATTTTACAAAAATAGTTTTCGAAACTGAGTTTCTGAGTCAGACATTAGATTGCAAAGATGTAGTGAGCAGACATATCAAAACTTAATATTTTTCAACGAAATTTAATCTGTAGCATTTCCATAATATGTGTGATGGTACTTTTAGATTTCCATAAGATTTCTAGAAGTTTAAAGTGGTCGCTCTTTGCTAAACTTTGGCAAGGTTCAGCAGAACCTGTTTCGGACATGTTGCTGTTGTAGTGATATTTGAAAAAATGGTAAAAGAGTCAAGGAGTTTTTAGAAAAATTACTAATGTTCACAATACATTTAAGGTTGAATATAATTGAAAGGTGAAACGTGTTTTTAACCATATTGGTAATTCTTAAAAGTGTCGTCAACGTCCTAAGAAAAATTGGTAAATTTTCAGGAAAAATCGTACGTTTGTAAGAATATTATGGTGTTTTCATTCCTGATTCTTCGACATAAGAATCTATACATATCGGCATATGTTATGTATATATATTGTTGCAATTTATGCATTTCTTAGAAAATATAATCCCTAATACGCGGATCGTTAATATTTTAGGTCGTGGTTGAGTTTTTGGCATCTATCTTTCTTCGTTGGTTTCTAGTTTGGTACTTCTATATACGGTGAGTTTATAGCCTCTCATTTTAAACTTTTAATCATTTTATAAACCCCGCGAGGGAGATACATGCTTGTTTTATAAATTGATCACAAGTAGTTTTTGGTATGCTAGACCCGATTGTGAACTAAATGCATAAGTAGCTATTGCTAAAAGACCTCAATTATCATGAACTGTTAGTTACCTATGATGGGTAAGCACTAGTACATTAAATAGATCTATTGGGCCATGACTGCCCTATCCGGGTTATGGATCCATGGCGAGAGCACCCTAAAGAGGATATTTTGTATTGTGAGTTTCTTATGGGTATATGGTAATATTACCTACCTTGTGTTGGGGCAAATTTTGTGCATAATCACTACAACAGGATGTGTACGGTTCAGGCTTCAGTGTGATGAGCTTATTGCATTAGTGATTATAAACTTGTTTGATCCACAAGTTTTCGATGATATAAATACTTGTGTTCTAATCTTCAATCTTATAAACTCTATGGATTCACTCATCGTTTTCGTTGACTTTTTAGCATGTTTTATCTCATGTAATCAAGGTTAATGGTTTGGAGCGGACGAAGGGAGTTTAGCGCGAAGTGTTTCAAAAATCTTGTTTTTGGTTCCATTCTCTAAAATATACTTTATGTTATGGTTTTTAAAAAACTAATAATTGTATATGTTTTATGGTAACGATCTTGCGGGACAAAACATGATACTCTGATTTATGAATGGAACAATGTTTATGTTTTAAAACGTCTCTTTTGAGTCGTTGATGTGCTGTCGTGTAGGGTCAATTTATTGATTACCAAGTTTTAAATTTATATTTAGCCGACTTATCCTAAAACAACACTTTAACGGGCAATGTACCCGATCGGGTGAGAGTTTCGTGGTAAGTAGGGTGTCGAACACTAAGAGCAAGGTTGTTAACCTTATATTCTATCAGTATTTTAATTACTCTAATTAAGTTAATTATAATTACTTTTTAAACCTATGCTATATAGAACTTTCTAATGATGATGGGGAATTTTCATCCTGATATACTTGACACATGTATTAGTTTGACAATAAACATTCTAAACAAAATAAAACATGCAAGAAAACAATAGAAGGATAAAATAGTGGACAACCAGATGATAGAAAACCGTATTAGCCATATTAAATCCAATTAAACGCTGTTTGTTTATTTAGTGCAATGAATGCTTATCTCGAAGCGGCATATCATTCTTAAGACTTAGGCGGGACATCATCCTAAGACCTAAAACACGTGTTAATCCTAGTCACAATTAACGTATCCGCATAAAGCATCCTTTTAGTTTAATTATAATCTATCTAGGGATTAAAGCAATGGTGATCTTGTTAAACCCTAGCCCATCAGGACTTTACCCACTTACTGTTTGATGGTATTTTATATACTGGTAGTTCACTGTTCAAATCTTTATCAATTAATTAAGAACATACTTGTTGAAACATTACGGGTCACCTGCCGGTCCAACTAAGCTCATAATTTAAAGACAAAGACAAAACATTATTTGTGATCCTATTGGTCCAGTAATATAAAACACGATATGGAGAGCTATCCCAGTATCTAGTTCACTTGTTAGGCGTAACTAGACCCAGTTGAATGATAGGTCGCATATTCAAACACGTAGACAAGTATCATGTGATAAACATAATTAAACTTTCAACGATAAATTAAGAAATCGATTTTAAAACAAACCAAACATTAAATCTTCATTAAGATGGCTAATACCCTAGGGTATTAGCCCATAACCATTGTAATTATACAAGCGTGATCAAATAACCAAGGTAAACTAAATGTTTTACCGAACGATACCAAAAATTAAATGATTACAAGAGTATAGGAATTACACGGTGTCTTCTATGGAATCGTGATCGATGCTTGACCTTTGGTTGCTCTTCTTTTCTTTAGGAAAAACGTCTCTATGTGTATGGTATGAAGAATATGAATTTGGCACACTGAAAAACCGTCGTTTTTGAGTCTTCTATTTATAGTGTCTAAAAAAGTATGGATACGCCGTATTGAGCTAGGCCAATACGGTGTATTGGGGTGTTTCCCTTGGAGTGCGCGCAAAGTTTATAATCAATAAAATATTCATTCTCCCAAATTATAATTATTCACCAAATCTCTGAATAGTTATCCAGCTGGATGCGGCGTATAGGGAAACATGGATACGCTGTATTGGGAATTAAGAATATGCGTTTTCTTGTGAAGTCCAGGGGCTGATACGCTGTATCTCTTTTTGTGGATACGGCGTATTGGACATAATTAAGCAATCTTTAAATATCATCGTTTAAGCTCCAAAAAGTGCTCCTTTTAGCATGTCTTTACAAATCACTCTGTAATTGCTGCAATTTATTAATTTAAGTAATTAAGTAACGATTCTTGCAATAATTATATAAAAGTAGATAATTTATTCAGGATAAATGATGGTATAAATGTAACGTTATTTGATGTCATCAAATATACCCCCACTTGAATTCTACTTGTCCTTAAGTAGACTCTAGAAATATATTGAAAATGTATCCCAACCAAAGTTATGGATTTTTCCATTTAAGCACTTCTTTTATTTTAATCACCTGTACAAGACCAAACACCTCACAAAATATGGAAATGAAGACACTCAGATCACTCAACTAATCTAGGGTGTAAAATTTAAATGGTTCGCTCATTTGCTCGGTCATGATTAGTTTCATATCATATGCTTGGCAAGGATATACATCTCCACCACTAGAGCTAAGGAGAAACAAGTCATAAGGTAAATTAGGTTTTTATTATAAGGCTAAGGGTTGATCATTCTAACAATCTTTCATTGATAGTACAACACCAACAAGGCAGCTGAATCATACATACACGGCCGTAACGACAGAATAGACATGTATAATTCGATCACATCCTCATTCGAGTTTAACCCAGGGTTAGGATGAAGAATGATATAAGGTAGAGATCTTCTAACTTTCACAAAAAGTAATAAACCAACAAGGTAGCTAAATCACGCATACATAACGACGGAATAGACATGCATGACTCGATCTCAACCTCGTTCAAGTAAAACCTAAGGTTAAGTTCTAGGAAAGGGAAGTAAATTGTTGTTAAATAAAATTCACAAAACAAATAGATTAAGCTTGAAGAAATAAGGTAGTTGCTAGTAACTTTTCCCCGACCGTTCCATGATAAAGACTCGAAATGTATACAAATGCCTCGATCATAGAAATGACAAAGAAAACCTAAGTTGGCGTTCCCATAACGGTCCACTTCCTGATCATCCCAAATTTACATACTTTTACAAAAGTGGTGATATCGGCCACTTTATATAAAACTATACATCGTTGATTTTTATCCACATATCAACGAATAATTGATCCTTCCAAGTATTTCATCAGTTTAAGTTTAGCGAACCGACTATCAATCATCCTTCTCTTTTTTGATGCATTTCTATTTTTTCATTTTTTTCATTACATAAATCTCGGTGCAATTTCATCGTCTTCACAATCATAATTCATCCGGATAACTTTTTCCTTTAACACTTCATCTTTATACAAAATACATAATCACAAAAGTAGCAAAATACACGAACTACATATTTTCCCATTGCATTGTGCAATTTCTCGACCTACCTGGAGATAGAGAATTTCACTTCGACACAGGAAATACAAAACTTTACACACTGTACAGGAGGTCAATACGCCGTACTGCATCCTGTAAAAACAAATAATTTTAAAGTTTTGTAGAAATTAAAGACTGATAACATCCAGACAGGTTTGATACGGCGTATCCATAGGGGTTCGATATGCCGTATTGAGTGTCTGGGAATATAGACTCAATAAAACAATTAAAATTACATTTCAAACAATTAAAAACAACCGGGTTGTCTCCCGGCAAGCACTTTTCTTTTAGCTAGTCTTTAAGTTAGACTTTTTATTTTCCTTCACCAGCTTCTTCTCACATGTTAATACTTGTTTCATGCAATTGTTTTTGAAATCTTGAGCCTGTAATTAATCAATGAGCTATGTTGCTAAACTTACTGCCAGGCTTGACTCTATCACACACAAGCAAACCAAAATCATCACATCATAATATATAACAAAAGATAAAAAGTTTCAAATACATCATGATATGAATAAATATGTACACAAGATCAAAAAGTGGGAGAGAGAGTGATCATAGATCTGGCTGCTGTGGGGGTGAGGTGTTGGCGTCGCCAGTCCTACGTTTGGTGCGTCTTTGGTAGGGCAACTACGAGTTGTCTACGAGAGTGCTATCAAAGGCCTGGTAGGTGAGACCACTGGCGTCCATCAACTGAGTCATACAACTGACCATCCAGGTGGCAAACCTGCTCTGATCAGTAATCGATCTAGCAACATCTCCTCGCAGCCCTACAATGCTCCGTCGCAACTCCTGTACCTCTTCCTCGAGCCTGGAGACCCTCTATTGTATAGTCCCGGGGGCAAGTGGCGGTGGTTGAGGTGCCTGCATGGGTGCTGGATTAGCCTGAGCACCCTCATCAGCTGTAGGGGCATCCTCAGCGGCTCCAGGGCACCAGCCGCAGCATTTGGCTGCCTCTCTGGTCCTGGGGCTACCCGTGCCCATGTATCACTAACCCTCAAACAGATGTTGAGCCTCTCAAGCTTATGCAAATCAATCAACGGGAGCTCATTGGTAACCACCGACAAACCCCTCAATCCTTGATCACTAACCAATCCAAAATGGGCAGCAAGACGCCTAATGAAGTGACCACTAGACAGCCTAGCTCCACTCTTCCTCCCCTCAGCATGCCTAAACAGGTACTGCGCTAATAGATACGGGACGTTAGTAGTCCCTCTGTCCATGCTGCGAAGATAGAAGAGATCAACACCGGTCACCTTCTTAGGTGCCTGCCCCCTGCCAGAAATACTACAGGCTATCATCCTGTGGCATAGTCTCCTTACAAGGTATTGAATGAAAACATAAGAGGGGGCGGGCCCCAAGAAGTCCCTGTCAAATGAGATCTTTATCAAATAATCCATAAGATCCCCCTTGTCGGGGATCACTCTCTCACTACCCTGCCAATAGGCTCCAAACCCAACCTCTGCCATCTCCTTCTCAGTATGTAATCCTAACGCTAGAATAAAATGTCTCCAAGTCATCCTGCGCCTAGCACCTCCCAACTGAAAACACAACGTGTCAGCAACATCCAACCCCATCTCCATATCACCCATCCTACAAGTACTTAAAAACTCTAAAATAAACTCTCGAACCAATGGTGCCCTAATCTTAAACAACCTCCTCCACGCATGACTAGTGAATAACTCTTGCCCCTCATCCCTAGTGTAAACTATACTCAACCGATCACCCAGAGTCTGCCTCATCCCCTCAGTCAAACCGACAAAATCTAGAACGTGTACCCAGTTAACCGACCTACCCCATATCATATCGAGCCTCTACTCGTAGCTGTGTACAATATCCTCGCCATATCCCTTAACCTGGTATCTGAGCCATGGGTGCCTCTGATCCCTATATGGTAAAGGTGTCATATCTGCAAGTAACACGGAATTTTATACATAGATAAATTACTTTTTTAACTATTCTGTTCGAGGGGTAGATATAGCGTATAGGGATAAATGAATACGCCGTATACTGGTTTTATGAAGATATGGCATATAGGGTAGATTAAATACACAATATAGAGATTTTTATGAATATACGGCGTATGGGTAAGTGAATACGCCGTATTAAAGAGACCATACTGAGGGTTTTGAAAAGATTACCTATACGTCGTATCTAGAA
Organism: Tanacetum coccineum; assembly: GCA_026074375.1. NCBI lineage: Eukaryota > Viridiplantae > Streptophyta > Magnoliopsida > Asterales > Asteraceae > Tanacetum > Tanacetum coccineum. The sequence goes on from BQNB010040568.1 coordinate 44,056, forward strand.
TAATAAATACGTCGTATAGGTCTTAATATTTGGGGGGAAAATCTTTGATACGCCGTATTCATGCCATATCATATCAGTATAGAAAAAAATTGAGTTTTCCCTCGTTTCCACCCATTTGACCCACGACCCTAATAGTAACAAATACATGCTATACTTGTCTATCAAATGAAATGGGGACGTATGATAGGAGTATACGGCAAAAACACAAATCCTAACTCTAAATCAAACCCCAACCCTAATTCTATTCGAAGGAAAAAGAAAGTGAGTAGGGTAACTGGTATGTGTTTAAATACACATACTTTTTACCTAATAAAACGATCCAAAATGACCAAAAACGGACATAAAATGTCAAATATATGCTTCTTTTATGTTATTTACTGTGCATGTACCGGGTATTAACATAAGGAGAAAAACAAAGCCAAAACTGACAAAACCGAGCACGGGATTGGAAAGAGCATGAAAAAGTCAAAGTCAAAGCCAAGTCAAAGTCAAAGTCAACCAAACAGTCAACCAAGTCAAAGTCAAAAGTCAAAGACGAAGCCGAAACCGAAGAAATACTTAATGGGCCAACCCGCACCCATCTAATGGGCCGGGTCAGCCCATTAGTGTTTATTTACTAATTTAAAAGCCCAAAGTTCAAATGAAAAGCCCATGAATCCTTTTAAACCAAACCGGCCCAAAACCAATAATATAAGCCCAATACACACTTAACATTGTTAGCCCTAACACCCTTTATAATGTTTGCACAGTTAGTCCCTATGACTTTGCATCGTTAGTCCTAAAGGACTAACACTGTCAGTCCTTACACACCCTTTTTCCCTAACACCCATTAACTATTAAACAAACAATACCTTTCCTGGGCAAATGACCAACCCCACTATTCATCGTCCCGTCCCTTTCCCTATCCCCTGCACCACGACAAAACACAAACCCCAAAATCACCCCACACTTAACCCCACATCATATCACTTCAAAAACATGCTGGCAATCCCCTAGTATATCATTGGCTAATGAATGAAGACCAAAATCAAGGGCTATGATGATTTTGCTTAGAGAACAAAATGATTGAAGGGCTGAGATGAAGGATTTTGAAGCCTCTCATAACAAAAACACAACAAGCACACCTTATGACTTTTGAATCCGTCTATATATAGGACTAAATGTAGACAGTTTAAAGGCATCTAGTGTAATGTAACTTAGGAGTAGTGTAATTTACTTTTTAATGTTTTAAATTTATGTTTTTAAGTCTTCAAATTCTGTCATTTAAACTTTTAAGCTTTGTAATCCTTTTATGTTTAATGAAAATGTCAATTTTTATGCTTATACAAATCTGTCTCTTTTAATCTTTATGCATGTTCATAAGTCATTTCTATAAGCTCTTATAAGCCTTTAGAACCTGTTTTACTAATATAAGCTTTTCCCATAGTTTTTGTGAGTTTTGTGTGTCATTGGAATCAAAACTTGGTTTTTAGCTTCATGGATGCTAAGCTAGCAATGAATGAGCTTATGGGTTTTCTAGCTTGTTTTTATACAAGCTAGAGCTTGTAGAAAAGCTCTTTTGAGCATAATTAGTCCTTGTTTAAGCAAAGGATAAGGTACTCTCCATTTTTCCATTTTAGCTTATTTTACTGTTGCATAGCTTAATCTGCTTATATCATTGCTTATTTCTGCTTATTTATGCTTATTATTGCTGTTAAATGCTTATTTATGATTTCTTGAAGTTTAAATCTTATTTGTTCATGTTTTGAGTTAATACTGCTAGTTTAGCACTTTATCCTACTTATCCTTATTTGCTTATTTTAAGTGCTTATTCCTGTGTTCTTTTTGCTTCTTATTTATTAATATTCATAGTTGGTTATCTGTCTTTAAAATTCTTAGGTTAAATCAGTTTAAACTAGCTTTAAAATAGATTTTGGGATGTTAAAGGAGTGTTTGGTTTAAGGTTTTATTTCATTGAGAAAGCTGCTTTGGTCACTTATGGTTTCTAAATCCAAATTTAAATCTCTTTAAATCAGTTTTGGATTAAGTTTAGTCAAGTTTGAATCAAGTTTCAAGTATTTCTAAAGTTTTTATAAGCATAGTTCATTTTTGTGAGTTTTCTAAGTCCTAAATCTGTTAGCATTTGATTTTAAGATTTAAGTTGTTAAAGTTGTTTTTACAAGTTCAAAATGCATTCTAAATTGAGTTTATAATCTGGTTTCTAAGTTGTTAAGTACTGTTTTATTGTTTTTGGTTCATATCAGATAGTATGCAATGAATTTGAGTTTCATAGTCAGCTTTTGATCATTTTATTTAGTGTAGGATTAATCTGTTCTAGGTTATGATTTTCATGATTTAAGTAGTTTGTAGTCTATAGTTTAGCTGTTTTGAACTTTTAGTCTTTAGCTTATAGGTTAAGCCACTTAATTTCTAGCTTAAATGTCCTTGGTTAGCCTGTTCTTCATTTACAATAATGCCACTACATAGCTTATTTTGAGCTTTTTGTCTTTTCATTTGAGCTTTTTCTTGCCTGCTTTTACTTATGACATGTGTTTTAGCTAGTTTTTAGCTTAGTTGCTCAGTTATAAGCTCATTTGAGCTTGTTTGATAAGTTCATGTTTAAGTGTTAAGTGGTTTAGTTTTTTAGAGTAAACTGTGTTTTTAAAAGCTTATTTAGTGCTTTTCAAAAATAGTTACAGTTATAAAAAATGCTTATTTTTATCTTATTAAAAAAATTGTTTAAAAAGTTTTGCAAAATAAAAACATTGGGGTGTAGGGGAAGTCAAGGGTGAGCAAGGCTCGAACCCGAGACCTCCCACACAGCACCCCAACGTCTTAACCATTGCACCAGTAGGGCTATCTGTTTAAGTCCTACACAATATAGTACTTAACCTTTCTTTCAGTTTTATGCTTATTGGCTTATTTTGCTTTTTAACTGCTTATTCCTTTTAGCTTCTTTCCAGCTCTTATTTTTCATAGATTCTTCATAAGCTAAAGTACTTTCTGTGAATTTTTTAGATTTTTTTAAATTAGTTTAGTATTTTTAATTAATTTTTTAGATTAAAAGTGTTTTTAATTTATAATAAAAAATATAAAAGTCAAAAAAATATAATTCTTTTTTTTAAAATTTTCTTTTATCATTTAGGATTTATAAAAATTAAATTTTCATTTGTAGAGTTAAAATTGTAGAATTTAGTTTTTTAAAGAACGGGTTTTGATCCCCGTTATCGTTTTTAGTATTTTAGCCTTATTTGCCTTCGTTTTTAGCGTGCCTTTACTT